>JAQQAF010000001.1:33727608-33942608 GCA_029747655.1 Ensete ventricosum | reverse complement strand
GGATAGAGTCAAAATTGAAGTAAGTTGTTATGATTCAACCAGGGGACGTATAATTTATAGACTTCGCAACAAAGATTCGAATGATTAGGCAATTTTTAAAGCATTCCTTTCATGACGATACAATTCGAAGTTAAAAAAATTCAAGAGACTTATTTTCTTCCAAGGAGTAGATTCAAAATTAAGATAAGGAATAAGAAATATGAAAATAAGGGCTTCCGTTTGTAAAATTTGTGAAAAATGTCGACTGATCCGTAGGCGCGGACGAATTATAGTGATTTGTTCCAATCCGAGACATAAACAGAGACAAGGATAATCTTTCTAAAAAAGAACTTTCTAAAGAAAGGATAAAAATAAAGGATTTCTTTTAATATGAAATGGATATTTCCGTATCTTTTCTTTCCATATATTTCTGACTTTATTTTTATGAGATGATAAAATATGACAAAAGCTATACCAAGAATTGGTTCACGTAGGAATGGACGTATTGGTTCACGTAAGAATGGACGTAGAATACCAAAAGGAATTATTCATGTTCAAGCAAGTTTCAACAATACCATTGTAACTGTTACAGATGTACGAGGTCGGGTGGTTTCTTGGGCCTCGGCTGGTACTTCCAGATTCAAAGGGACAAGAGAGGGACACCCTATGCTGCTCAAGCAGCGTCATCTAATGCCGCTGCTTGAGCAGCATAGGGTCTACAGCCATGTGTGGTATTTGAAACGTCTTCCTAGTTATATCGCGAATCTTTTAGATAAACCCCTTAAGGAATTAGAAGGCCTAGTATACTGCGATGTGTGATTTGATCAAAATTTTTGTTTTACAAACTCAGACTGAGAAACTATCATCCCATTCAATCCGATTGGGGTGCCCCAGCTCTGACATGTGTTTTGGGAGAAGTAAAAGTAACATCAAACTCAGAATTATAGGTGTATTCAATACTTCCAAATGAAAGGGGAATTGATCCATGGTCGATTCCGTATAAATAGGAATTGCTAGTTATACCACGTGAAAAAAAAAGGCTTTTTGTGGGATCAGCTATTCCATTTCTTAATAGAGAGATTTCGTTTAAGCAAACAAATATAGCATGGTTACAGAAGTCTATCTATCGCATATATGCTTCAAGGGGCATCATGGGATAACCATCGAGGTGAGTAGGGACCTAAAGGATCGAATAGAACGATATATAGACAAGTAAATCCCTTACGAGTCCCAAAGTATTCTTTTGAGGGGATTCGTCATTTAACGGGAGGTAGACTACTCAAAAATCTTACATTTTTATTTTGTCATAACATAAGTAATTCAGAAAATTAAAGTAAAAAAAAAAAAAAGAATGAAACGTTGGTCCTTAGTGGGAACTTGAGTAAGGAGTAGTTCTTTGTTTGTAGGGTTTTTCGAACAAACTTTTAAAATAAGAAAGAATCCCTTTTTTGAGGTAACTACTTGAGCCGGATGAAAGTAAACCTTCACGTCCGATTTTAAATGGGGGAATCCAATCCTACAGGAACCTATCTCGATTTTTCTTTTGCTAGCCCCATAGTGAAAAAACCTACTTTCTTACGATTACGAGGTTTATTTGAATATGAAATCCAATCTCGAAAATACAGCATACCACTTTTTTTTACTACCCAAGGCTTCGAGACATTTCGAAATCGAGAAATCTCTACAGGAGCAGGTGCTATCAGAGAACAATTAGCCGATTCAGATTTGCGAATTATTACAGGTAATTCATTGGTAGAATGGAAGGAATTAGGGGAGGAGGGGTCCACTGGAAATGAATGGGAAGATAGAAAAATTAGAAGAAGAAAGGATTTTTTGGTTAGACGCATGGAATTAGCTAAACATTTTATTTGAACAAATGTAGAACCAGAATGGATGGTTTTGTGCTTATTACCTGTTCTTCCTCCCGAGTTGAGACCAATCATTCAGATAGATGGGGGTAAACTAATGAGTTCGGATATTAATGAACTCTATAGACGAGTTATCTATCGGAATAATACTCTTACCGATCTATTAGCAACAAGTAGATCTATGCCAGGGGAATTAGTAATGTGTCAGGAGAAATTGGTACAAGAGGCCGTGGATACACTTCTTGATAATGGGATCCTCGGACAACCAATGAGGGATGGTCATAATAAAGTTTACAAGTCATTTTCAGATGTAATTGAAGGCAAAGAGGGAAGATTTCGTGAGACTCTGCTTGGTAAACATGTCGATTATTCGGGACATTCTATCATTGTCGTGGGTCCTTCGCTTTCATTACATCAGTGTGGATTACCTAGAGAAATTGCAATGGAGCTTTTCCAAACATTTGTAATTCGTGGTCTAATCAGACAACATGTTGCTTCTAACATAGGAATTGCTAAAAGTCAAATTCGGGAAAAAGAACCCAATGTATGGGAAATACTTCAAGAAGTTATGCGGGGGCATCCTGTATTATTGAATAGAGCACCCACCCTGCACAGATTAGGCATACAGGCGTTCCAACCTTTTTTAGTGGAGGGACGCGCTATTTGTTTACATCCATTAGTTTGTAAGGGCTTCAATGCAGATTTTGATGGGGATCAAATGGGTATTCATGTACCTCTATCTTTGGAAGCTCAAGCGGAGGCTCGTCTACTTATGTTTTCTCATATGAATCTCTTGTCTCCAGCTATTGGGGATCCTATTTCCGTACCAACTCAAGATATGCTTATCGGACTCTATTTATTAACGGTCGGGAATCGTCGAGGTATTTGTGCAAATAGGTATAATCCATATAGATATAGTTGCGAAAACTACCAAAATAAAAAAGTTGACAATAAAAAAAATGACTATAGGTATACGGAAAGAAAGAACCCTATTTTTCGAGTTCATGTGATGCACTTGGAGCTTATCAACATAAACGAATTAGTTTAGATAGTCCTTTGTGGCTCCGATGGAGACTAGATCAACATGTCGTTGGCTCAAGAGAAGTTCCCATTGAAGTTCAATATGAATCTTTGGGTACTTATCATGAGATTTATGGGCACTATCTAATAGTAGGAAGTGTAACAAAGGAAATCCGTTGTATATACATTCGAACTACTCTTGGTCATATTTCTTTTTATCGGGAAATAGAAGAAGCCATACAGGGGTTTTGTCGAGCCTACTCATACGCTATCTAAACTAAGAAATTAGATTAGGCGATGTTCTTGCCCATGGGAATTCGGGTCTCCCCAATTTCACCGGTATCATAATTTCTTAATTTCTGCGTGAATCAAGATTGAGATTGAGGAAAGGAAGATTGAGATTGAGGAAAGGAAGTTTTCGAATCACTAACTTAGGTCCATTGTCGAATCCTACTTAGCAGAATAAATATAAGAGGTACGGTACTTATGGCAGAACGGGCTGATCTGGTCTTTAACAATAAAGTGATAAATGGAACTGCTATGAAATGACTTATTAGTAGGTTAATAGATCATTTCGGAATGGCATATACATCACATATCTTGGATCAAGTAAAGACTTTGGGTTTCCAACAAGCCACTGCAACATCTATTTCATTAGGAATTGATGATCTTTTAACAATCCCTTCTAAGGGATGGTTAGTCCAAGACGCTAAACAACAAAGTTTTATTTTGGATAAACACCATCATTATGGGAATGTACACACGGTAGAAAAATTACGTCAATCCATTGAGATATGGTATGCTACAAGTGAATATTTGAGACAAGAAACGAATCCTAATTTTCGGATGACTGATCCTTCTAATCCAGTATATCTAATGTCCTTTTCGGGAGCTAGAGGAAATGCATCTCAGATACACCAATTAGTAGGTATGAGAGGATTAATGTCGGATCCCCAAGGACAAATAATTGATTTACCCATTCAAAGCAATTTACGCGAAGGACTTTCTTTGACAGAATATATAATTTCCTGTTATGGAGCCCGCAAAGGAGTTGTAGATATTGTTGTACGAACATCAGATGCTGGATACCTCACACGTAGACTTGTTGAGGCAGTTCAACATATTATTCTACGTAGAACAGATTGTGGCACTATCCGAGGTATTTCCGTGAGTCCTAGAAATGGGATGACGGAATTTTTTTTTGTCCAAACACTAATTGGTCGTGTATTAGCAAACAATATATATATCGGTCTACGATGCCTTGCCACTCGAAATCAAGATATTGGGATTGGACTTGTCAATCGATTCATAACCTTTCGAGCACAACCAATATATATTCGAACCCCCTTTACTTGCAAGAGTACATCTTGGATCTGCCAATTATGTTATGGTCGGAGTCCTACTCAAGGCGACCTGGTCGAATTGGGAGAAGCTGTAGGTATTATTGCGGGTCAATCAATTGGGGAACTAGGGACTCAACTAACATTAAGAACTTTTCACACCGGTGGGGTATTCATAGGCGGTACTATCGAGCATGTACGAGCTCCTTCTAATGGAAAAATAAAATTCAATGAGGATTTGGTTCATCCCACACGTACCCGTCACGGGCATCCTGCTTTTCTATGTTCTATAGACTTGTATGTAACTATTGAGGGTCGGGATATTCTACATAATGTAAATATTCCACCAAAAAGTTTGATTTTAGTTCAAAATAATCAATATGTAGAATCAGAACAAGTGATTGCTGAGATTCGTGCTGGAACGTCCACTTTTTATTTTAAAGAGAAGGTACGAAAACATATTTATTCTGAATCAGAGGGAGAAATGCACTGGAGTATCGACGTCCACCATGCACCTAAATATACATATGGTAATGTTCATCTATTATAAAAAATGAGCCATTTATGGATATTAGCGGGAGGTCCGTGCAGATCAAGTATAGTGTCTTTTTCGCTCCACAAGGATCAAGATCAAATGAATGTTTATTATTTTTCTGTCGAAGAAAGGTATATCACTGACCTATCAATGACTAATGGTCGAATAAGTCATAAATTGTTGGATACTTCTGGTAAAAAAGAAATTATTGACTATTCAATAAGACCTGATCAAACGATATCTAATGGTCATTGGAATTTCATATATCCTTCTATTATCCAAGGGAATTCTTATCTCTTGGCGAAAAAGTGAAGAAATAGATTCATCATCCCATTACAATATGATCAAGAACGAGAGAAAGAACTAATACCCTGTTTTGGTATTTCGATCGAAATACCAAAACAAGGTATTTTACGTAGAAATAGTATTCTTGCTTATTTTGATGATCCACGATACAGAAGAAGCAATTCAGGAATTACTAAATATGGGACCGTAGAGGTCAATTCAATCATAAAAAAAGAGGATTTGATTGAGTATCGAGGATCAAAAGAATTTAGCCCGAAATACCAAACGAAAGTAGACCGGTTTTTTGTCATTCTCGAAGAAGTGCATATCTTACCCGGATCTTCGTTGATAATGGTCCGGAACAATAGTATCATTGGAGTAGATACACAACTCGCTTTAAATACAAGAAGTCGAGAAGGCGGATTAGTCCGAGTGGGGAGAAAAAAAAAATATTGAACTAAAAATATTTTCCGGAGGTATTTATTTTCCTGAAGAGGCAGATAAGATATCCAGGCACAGCGACATTTTGATACCACTGGAAACAGAAAAAAAAATTCTAAGGAATGAAAAAAATTGAAAAATTGGATCTATGTCCAACGGATCACACCTTCCAAGAAAAAGTATTTTGTTTTGGTTCGGCCCATAGTCACATATGAAATAGCTGATGGCATAAATTTAGCAACACTTTTTACTCAAGATCTCCTGCGGCAAAAGGGTAATGTCCAACTTAGATTTGTCAATTATATCCTTTATGGAAATGGTAAGTCAATTCGAGGAATTTCTCACACAAGTATTCAATTAGTTCGGACTTGCTTAGTATTGAATTGGGATCAAGAACAAAAAGGTTCTTCGGAAGAGGTTCACGCTTCCTTTGTTGAGGTAAGAACAAATGATCTGATTTGAGATTTCATAAGAATTGAGTTAGTCAAGTCCACTATTTCGTATACCGGAAAAAGATATGATAGGTCAAGTTCAGGATTGATTTCCAATAATGGATTAGATCGCACAAATATCAATCCGTTTTTTTACAAGGCCAGGATTCAATCACTTACCCAACATCAAGGTACTATTGGTACATTGTTAAATCGAAATAAGGAATGCCAATCTTTGATAATTTTGTCATCATCCAATTGTTCTCGAATTGGTCCATTCAACGGTTCAAAATATAACAATATGACAGAAGAATCGGATCCCATAATCCCAATTATGGATTTGTTGGGTCCCTTAGGCACTACCGTACCTAAAATAGCAAATTTCTATTTATCTTACCATTTAATAACTTATAATCATATCTTGTTAAAGAAATATTTGCTACTTGACAATTTTCAACAGGCTTTCCAAGTACTTCAAGTACTTAAATACTGTTTAATAGATGAAAATAGGAGGATTTATAATCCCGATCCATGCAGTAACATCATTTTGAATCCATTCCATTTGAATTGGCACTTTCTCCATCACGATTATTGGGAAGAGGCATCTACAAAAATGAGTCTTGGACAATTTTTTTATGAAAATGTATGTCTATTCAAATACAAACCACACATAGAAAAATCTGGTCGGATCATAATTGTTCATGTTGACTCCTTAGTTATAAGATCGGCTAAGCCCTATTTGGCCACTCCAGGAGTTACTGTTCATGGTCATTATGGAGAAATCTTTTACGAGGGAGATACATTAGCTACATTTATATATGAAAAATCGAGATCTGGTGACATAACGCAAGGTCTTCCAAAAGTGGAACAAATCTTAGAAGTACATTCTATTGATTCAATATCGATGAACCTCGAAAGGAGAGTTGAAGGTTGGAACGAAGGTATACCAAAAATTCTTGGAATCCCCTGGGGATTCTTGATTCAAGCTGAGCTAACCATAGTTCAAAGTCGTATCTCTTTGGTTAATAAAATCCAAAAGGTTTATCGATCCCAGGGGGTACAGATCCATAATAGACATATAGAGATTATTGTACGTCAAGTAACATCAAAAGTGTTGGTTTCAGAAGATGGAATGTCTAATGTTTTTTCACTTGGGGAATTAATCGGATTGTTGCGAGCGGAACGAGCGGGGCGTACTTTGGATGAAACGATCTCTTATCGGGCAATCCTATTGGGAATAACGAGGGCATCTCTGAATACTCAAAGTTTCATATCCGAAGCAAGTTTTCAAGAAACCACTCGAGTTTTAGCAAAAGCTGCTCTACGGGGTTGTATTGATTGGTTGAAAGGCCTGAAAGAGAATGTTGTTCTGGGTGGGATTATACCTGTTGGTACCGGATTCAAAAAATTAGTGCACCGTTCAAGGCAAGACAAGAACATTCATTTGGAAATCAAAAGAAAGAATCTATTCGACTTGGAAATGAGAGATATTTCGTTACACCATAGAGAATTTTTTTGTTCTTACGTCCCATTTCCATGAGACATCAGAACAATCGTTTACGCGATTTCATGATTCCTAAGAGCAGATTCTTTTACTTTAACTATCTTTTCACTTTTAACTATCTGTCTTTTAACTTAACTATCTGGTCCGAGTACTGATTTGGTAAAAAAATATGTAATTAAAAGACATTAATGGTTTGTACCGTGTATCCACGGTTAATTCCCGGTAGAAGGTTCCATCGGAACAATTATTTATTTCAAAGTACCTCGTCTCTTTGTTAAAAAAAAGACAAAACAAAAAGGAAGTGTGGGGAAAAATGATAAGAAGATATTGTAACATCAATTTGGAAGAGATGATGGAGGCTGGAGTTCATTTTGGTCATGGTACTAAGAAATGGAATCCTAGAATGGCCCCTTACATCTCTGCAAAGCGTAAAGGTATTCATATTACAAATCTCACTAGAACGACTCATTTTTTATCAGAAGCCTGTGATTTAGTTTTTGATGGAGCAAGTAGGGGAAAAAACTTCTTAATTGTTGGTACCAAAAATAAAGCAGCGGATTCAGTAGCATCAGCTGCAATAAGGGCCCGGTGTCATTATGTTAATAAAAAATGGCTCGGTGGTATGTTAACGAATTGGTCTACTACGGAAACGAGACTTCAAAAGTTCATGGATTTAAGAGCAGAACAAAAGATGGGGAAACTCAATCATCTTCCCAAAGGAGATGCTGCAATGTTTAAGAGAAAATTATCTGCCTTGCAAACATATCTCGGCGGTATCAAATATATGACGGGATTGCCTGATATTGTGATCATCGTTGATCAGCAAGAAGAATATATGGCTCTTCGAGAATGTGTAATTTTAGGGATTTCGATGATTTGTTTAATCGATACAAATTGTGACCCTGATCTCGCAGATATTTCGATCCCCGCCAACGATGATGCTATAGCTTCAATCCGATTGGTTCTTAACAAATTAGTATCTGCAATTTGTGAGGGCCGTTGTAGCTATATAGGAAATCATTGATTATGATTAAGAATACTTAGTTAATTATTTGGGGATTTTATAGATTTATTGGATCGGTTACTATTCTTGAATTAAAAAAAAAAGAAAAAACAAAATGGAAATGTGGGCATATTGATAACATGTTATGATGTTATGTGATTTCTTGGTATCCTATGTAATTTCTTGATATACTAAATATACGATTAATGAATACTATTAGTGATTCAAGTTGGTGAGTTGAGAAAGAGATGGTTGAATCAAAATAATTTCTTTTTTGAAGTTCCATTTTTGTTAGAGGACCATATGAATGTTATACCATGTTCCATTGAAACACTCAAGGGGTTATACGATATATCGGGTGTAGAAGTAGGCCAACATTTATATTGGCAAATAGGAGGTTTACAAGTCTGCCCAAGTACTTATCACTTCTTGGGTGGTAATTGCTATCTTATTAGGTTCGGTCATCCTAGCTGTTCGGAATCCACAAACCATTCCGACCGGCGGTCAGAATTTCTTCGAATATGTCCTTGAATTTATTCGAGACTTGAGAAAAACCTAGATTGGAGAAGAATATGGTCTTTGGGTTCCCTTTATTGGAACTATGTTCCTATTTATTTTTGTTTCTAACTGGTCAGGTGCTCTTTTACCTTGGAAAATTATACAGTTACCTCATGGGGAGTTAGCTGTGCCCACGAATGATATAAATACTACTGTTGCTTTAGCTTTACTCACGTCAGTCGCATATTTTTATGCGGGTCTTAGCAAAAATGGATTGGGTTATTTTGGGAAATACATTCAACCAACTCCAATACTTTTACCAATTAACATTCTAGAAGATTTCACAAAACCCTTATCTCTTAGTTTTCGACTTTTCGGGATATATTGGCTGATGAATTAGTAGTTGCCATTCTTGTTTCTTTAGTCCCTTCAGTAGTTCCTATGCCTGTCATGTTTCTTGGATTATTTACAAGCGGTATTCAAGCTCTTATTTTTGCAACGTTAGCTCCGGCTTATATAGGTGAATCCATGGAGGGTCATCATTGACTAGCTTTCAAAATAAAAGTCTTTTTTTTATTATTATTATTAAGTAAGTTTATCCCAATTCATGCATGGTTCAAGATAATCCAATTGGTTGGGGAACATAATAACGTATTACTATATGACTTAGAGTTGTAGGAGAAAAGATGGACGATATTACAGAATTGTAAAAAAAAAAGAAGGGTTGGGGAGGTTATACTAGATGTATGTAATGTCTATTAGCCTGGACCCCGTCTATGTTTCTAGGAATGATTCTAGAATCCGATTTAATCTAAAAAAAAATGCGGGTGGTTTACGTTATGGAAGAAACAAATATATATGTGATATTAGAATGACATTAGATATTCATTAGTTATAGTTATATAAGGCTATCCCTATCATCCTATATAACATCACTATATTACATAATTACATACTATTACTATTTTTATAATCATAACTTCTACTCTGTAATCATCATATAATTCTATAATAATAATAATATAATAATATAAATATAATATATAATAAATAAATAATAAATAAATATAAGAAATAATAAATAAATATAAGTAAATAAATATAAGTAATAAAATAAGTATTAGTTAATATAATCATTTATAATTATATTGTCGATAATTATTGGTATTAATTATTACTATATATTGATACTCGTACTACTACATACTTTTATATTACTATATTTTGATATTACTACATATTGATATATTGATATTGTTGATATATTGATATTGATTTGTATTGGTATTAATTTGATTGATATTGATTGCAGCTCACACTGCATTTAGTCACACTCCATTTAGATGGATTTCAATATCAGCCCTTCTATTTTGTCTGTGATTGTGGATTGAATGAACAAAGAGATGACCTCAAGAATAGTGTAGTAAAGAACGAAGAATTAAATGAAAGAATGGTTCGAAACAAAGAAATACAATAGTTAGAACTATATGCATATGGATTTACAAAAACTCCATTATGGGTAAAAACGAGATAGTTGTGACGATTCAGTCCAGTAATTAAGTAATATTATCATTTCAATTCGGAGTTTTTAGTTACTTCGGACCGCTGGATCTTAATGATAAAATGAGTAATAATTCATTGGTTCATTGTATCAATAACCATTTCTTTTTTTGTGCGAGGAACTTACCATGAATCCACTGATTTCTGCCGCTTCCGTTATTGCTGCTGGATTGGCCGTGGGGCTTGCTTCTATTGGACCTGTAGTAGGTCAAGGTACTGCTGCAAGCCAAGCTGTAGAAGGTATTGCGAGACAACCAGAAGCAGAGGGTAAAGTACCTCATATTTTACCCCTTAAGGAATACTATTAGTGAATTTCACTCCTTAAGTGCTGCTTTGCATGCTTTTAGTTTTTGACATAGGATGTAAGGGAGAGAACCAAACACATTAATGTCCCGAGCTGACTTAATAACTTCGAGAAACTTAGGGTGAGAACTCCACATATTAAAAAATCTAAAAGGTTTCTTGACACTGGGTAGTGCTTTATTTGCATGTATATGCATAATAGAGTGATCCGAAAAAAACTTAGCACCATACTCAAGAAGTGAATCTGGGAAAACTGCTAACCGTTCCTGATTAATCAAACATCTGTCAAGTCGAGCCATAATTTTTCTGTCAACAACACTTTGATTATTCCATGAGAACCAATCACCTACAGATTTCATGTCAGTCAATGCAGCAGTATCTATACAATCATTAAAATGTTGAAGCTGACATTCGAAAAGCACTCTGCCCCCCACTTTCTCATTTGTGTATCTGACAGTATTAAAGTCACCGAGAACAATCCAAGGTACTATAGGATAACTATTTGTAATACTAACCAGATCACGCCATAGAGCATTCCTGTCAGACATACTGTTAGATGCGTAAATATCGGTAATATTGAATTGACATCTAGTCTATTTATCCTCTGCCTTAAGATGAATGAATTGATTAGTAGCAGAAATAAACCAAGCAGTAACAAGGTTAGGATGCCATAAGACCCAAACTCGACCATAAGTATCCTGAGAATCATTAGTAAAAAGTTCTGCCTCAGGCCATATTAAATTCTTCTGAACTCGAACACGATGAGTTTTAATTTTTGTTTCCACAAGAATCACAATATCACATACAGCAGATCTGATTATTCTATTAAGTTCCCGACATTTCTCAGTCTTATTAAGTCCACGAACATTCCAACAGATTATTTTCATCAATACTAGATAGAAGGAAGAGCATGCAATTTTTTATGACCATCGTGTTTTTTCGCGAAACCATGCTCGTACGACTTACCATGGGCTAATACGTCGGGAATGTCCAGTATTTTGAATTTCAGAGAAGGTGCACGAAAAATCAATCGAAACTCGACTCTGCGCGTGACTTCGCGCAAAGTTTACGACCTTTACGTTTTTTCGTGAAACCATGTTCGTATGACTTCCCATGGACTAATATGTCGGGAAAGACCAATATTTCAAATTTTTGAGATGCTGCACGAAAAATTGATCGAAACTCGACTCTGCGGGCGACTTCGCGCAAAGTTTATGACCATCGTGTTTTTCCACGAAACCATACTCGTACGACTTACCATGGGCTAATACGTTGTGAATGGCCAGTATTTTGAATTTTCGAGACGGTGCACGAAAAATCGATCGAAACTCCACTATGCGCGTGACTTGGTGCAAAATTTATGACCGTCGCATTTTTTTCATGAAACAATGCTCGTACGACTTACCATGCGCTAATACGTTGGGAATGACCAATATTTTGAATTTTTGGGACGGTGCATGAAAAATTGATCGAAACTCGACTTTACGCACGATTCGCGCAAAGTATATGACCGTCGAGTTTTTTTACGAAACCGTGCTCGTACGACTTCCCATGGGCTAATACGTCGGGAATGGCCATTATTTTGAATTTCCATGACGGTGCATGAAAAACAGATTGAAACTCCTCTCTGAGTATGAATTTATGCAAAGTTTATGACCGTCACATTTTTTCACAAAATCGGGCTCGTATGACTTCCAATGGGCTAATACGTAGCGAATGGCCAGTATTTTGAATTTTCACGACGGTGCATGAAAAATGGATCGAAACTCGGCTCTGCGAGAGACTTCGCGCAAAGTTTAGGACCATTGCGTTTTATCGTGAAACCGTGTTCGTATGACTTCCCATGGGCTAATACATCGGGAATGATGAATAATTTGAATTTTCGAGATGGTGCACGAAAAATCGATCGAAACTCGACTCTGCGGGTGACTTTATTAAAAAATCTAAAAGGTTTCTTGACACTGGGTAGTGCTTTATTTGCATGTATATGCATAATAGAGTGATCCGAAAAAAACTTAGCACCATACTCAAGAAGTGTATCTGGGAAAACTGCTAACCGTTCCTGATTAATCAAACATCTGTCAAGCGAGCCATAATTTTTCTGTCAACAACACTTTGATTATTCCATGAGAACCAATCACCTACAGATTTCATGTCAGTCAATGCAGCAGTATCTATACAATCATTAAAATGTTGAAGCTGACATTCGAAAAGCACTCTGCCCCCCACTTTCTCATTTGTGTATCTGACAGTATTAAAGTCACCGAGAACAATCCAAGGTACTATAGGATAACTATTTGTAATACTAACCAGATCACGCCATAGAGCATTCCTGTCAGACATACTGTTAGATGCGTAAATATCGGTAATATTGAATTGACATCTAGTCTATTTATCCTCTGCCTTAAGATGAATGAATTGATTAGTAGCAGAAATAAACCAAGCAGTAACAAGGTTAGGATGCCATAAGACCCAAACTCGACCATAAGTATCCTGAGAATCATTAGTAAAAAGTTCTGCCTCAGGCCATATTAAATTCTTCTGAACTCGAACACGATGAGTTTTAATTTTTGTTTCCACAAGAATCACAATATCACATACAGCAGATCTGATTATTCTATTAAGTTCCCGACATTTCTCAGTCTTATTAAGTCCACGAACATTCCAACAGATTATTTTCATCAATACTAGATAGAAGGAAGAGCATGCAATTTTTTATGACCATCGTGTTTTTTCGCGAAACCATCCTCGTACGACTTACCATGGGCTAATACGTCGGGAATGTCTAGTATTTTGAATTTCAGAGAAGGTGCACGAAAAATCGATCGAAACTCGACTCTGCGCGTGACTTCGCGCAAAGTTTACGACCTTTGCGTTTTTTCGTGAAACCATGTTCGTATGACTTCCCATGGACTAATATGTCGGGAAAGACCAATATTTCAAATTTTTGAGATGGTGCACGAAAAATTGATCGAAACTCGACTTTGCGGGCGACTTCGCGCAAAGTTTATGACCATCGTGTTTTTCCACGAAACCATACTCGTACGACTTACCATGGGCTAATACGTTGTGAATGGCCAGCATTTTGAATTTTCGAGACGGTGCACGAAAAATCGATCGAAACTCCACTATGCGCGTGACTTGGCGCAAAATTTATGACCGTCGCATTTTTTTCATGAAACAATGCTCGTACGACTTACCATGCGCTAATACGTTGGGAATGGCCAATATTTTGAATTTTTGGGACGGTGCATGAAAAATTGATCGAAACTCGACTTTACGCACGATTCACGCAAAGTATATGACCGTCGAGTTTTTTTACGAAACCATGCTCGTACGACTTCCCATGGGCTAATACGTCGGGAATGGCCATTATTTTGAATTTCCATGACGGTGCACGAAAAACAGATCGAAACTCCTCTCTGAGTATGAATTTATGCAAAGTTTATGACCGTCACATTTTTTCACAAAATCGTGATCGTATGACTTCCAATGGGCTAATACGTAGCGAATGGCCAGTATTTTGAATTTTCACGACGGTGCATGAAAAATGGATCGAAACTCGGCTCTGCGAGAGACTTCGCGCAAAGTTTAGGACCATTGCGTTTTATCGTGAAACCGTGTTCGTATGACTTCCCATGGGCTAATACATCGGGAATGATGAATAATTTGAATTTTCGAGACGGTGCACGAAAAATCGATCGAAACTCGACTCTGCGGGTGACTTCCCGCAAAGTTTATGACCGTCACGTTTTTTCATGAAACCATGCTCGTACGACTTACCATGGGCTAATATGTCGTGAATGGCCAGTATTTTGAATTTCTGAGACGGTCCACGAAAAACTGATCGAAACTTGACTCTGCACGAGACTTCCCGCAAAGTTTATGACCTTTGCGTTTTATCGTGAAACCGTGTTCGTATGACTTCCCATGGGCTAATACGTCAGGAATGACCAATATTTTGAATTTTTGAGACGGTGCACGAAAAACCGATCGAAACTCGACTCTACGGGCGACTTCGTGCAAAGTTTATGACCGTCGCATTTTTTGCGAAACCATGCTCGTACGACTTACCATGGGCTAATATGTCGTGAATGGCCAGTATTTTGAATTTTCGAGACGGTGCATGAAAAATCGATCGAAACTTGACTCTGCACGCGACTTGGCGCAAAATTTATGACCGTCGAGTTTTTTTACGAAACCGTGCTCATACTACTTCCCATAGGCTAATATGTTGGGAATGACTAGTATTTTAAATTTCTAAGATGGTGCACGAAAAACTAATCGAAACTCCACTCTGAGCACGACTTCGCAAAAAGTTTATGACCTTTGCGTTTTATCGTGAAACCGGTTCGTATGACTTCCCATGGGCTAATACGTCGAGAATGACAAATATTTTGAATTTTTGAGATGGTGCACGAAAAACCGATCGAAACTCGACTCTGCGGGCGACTCGCGCAAAGTTTATGACCGTCGCGTTTTTTCGCGAAACCATGCTCGTACAACTTACCATGGGCTAATATGTCATGAATGGCCAGTATTTTGAATTTCCGAGATGGTGCACGAAAAACTGATCGAAACTCGAGTCTGCAAGTGACATGGCGCAAAATTTATGACCGTCGAGTTTTTTTGAGAAACCGTGCTCGTACTACTTCTCATAAGCTAATACGTCGGGAATGGCCAGTATTTTGAATTTTTGAGACGGTGCACGAAAAACTAATCGAAACTCCACTCTGAGCACGACTTCGCGCAAAGTTTATGACCACATTTTTTCATGAAACCATTCTAGTATGACTTTCCATGGGCTAATACGTTGGGAATGGCCTGTATTTTGAATTTCCGAGATTGTGCACGAAAAACCAATCGAAACTCGACGCTGCAGGCGCCTTTGGGCGAAGTTTATGACCATCGTGTTTTTTCGTGAAACCATAATCGTACGACTTACCATGGGCTAATACGTCAGGAATGGCCAATATTTTGAATTTTTGGGACGGTGCACGAAAAATCGAACGAAACTAGACACTGCGCGCGATTGGCGTAAAGTATATGACTGTCGAGTTTTTTTGCGAAACCGTGCTTGTACGACTTCCCATGGGCTAATACGTCGGGATGGCCAGGATTTTGAATTTCCGAGACGGAGCACGAAAAATCGATCGAAACTCCACTTTGAGTGTGACTTCGCACAAAGTTTATGACCGTCATGTTTTTTCATTAAACCGTGCTCGTACGAGTTCCCTTTGGCTAATACGTCGGGAATGACCAGTATTTTGAATTTTTGAGATGGTGCACGTAAAACTGATCGAAACTCGACTCTGCGCACCACTTCGCGCAAAGTTTATGACCGTCGCATTTTTTCATGAAACCATGCTCGTATGACTTCCCATGGGCAATACATCGAGAAATGCCAGTATTTTGAATTTTTGAGAAGGTGCACGAAAAACCGATCGAAACTCGACTCTGCGCGCGACTTCGAGCATAGTTTATGATCGTCGCATTTTTTCGTGAAACCATACTCGTACAACTTACCATGGGCTAATATGTCGTGAATGGCCAGTATTTTGAATTTCTGAGACGATGCATTAAAAATCGATCGAAACTCGACTCTGTGCGTGACATCGCGCAAAGTTTATGACCGTCACGTTTTTTGGTGAAACCATGCTCGTACGACTTACCATGGGCTAATACTTCGGGAATAGCCAATATTTTGAATTTTTTGGACGGTGCACACGAAAAACCGATAAAAACTCGGCTCTGCGCTCGACTTCTCGTAAAGTTTATTACCGTCACGTTTTTTTGTGAAACCATGCTCGTACGACTTTCCATGGGCTAGTACATCGGGAATGGCCAATATTTTGAATTTATGGGACGGTGGATGAAAAATCGATCGAAACTCGACAATGCACGCGATTTGCGCAAAGTATATGACCGTCAAGTTTTTTTGCGAAATCGTGCTCGTCCAACTTCCCATTGGCTAATACGTCGGGAATGGCCAGTATTTTGAGTTTTAGAGACGGTGCACGAAAAACCGATCGAAACTCAACTCTGCGCGTGATTCACAAAGTATATTACCTTCGAGTTTTTTTGTGAAACCGTGCGCGTACAACTTCCCATGGACTAATACGTTGGGAATGGCTAGTATTTTGAATTTCTGAGATGGTGTATGAAAAAATGATTGAAACTCCAAACTGAGCGCGACTTCGCAAAGTTTATGACCGTCGTGTTTTTTCATGAAACCGTGTTCGTATGACTTCCAATGGGCTAATACATCGGGAATGGCCAGTTTTAAAATTTTTGAGATGGTGCACGAAAAACCGATTGAAACTCGACACTGCGCGCAACTTCGCATAAAGTTTATTACCGTCACGTTTTTTCGTGAAACCATGCTCGTACGACTTTCCATGGGCTAATACGTCGGGAATGGCCAATATTTTGAATTTATGGGACAGTGGACGAAAAATCGATCGAAACTCGACACTGCACGCGATTTGCGCAAAGTATATGACCGTCAAGTTTTTTTGCGTAATCGTGCTTGTCCGACTTCCCATTGGCTAATACGTCGGGAAAGGCCAGTATTTTGAATTTTTTAGACGGTGCACGAAAAACCGATCGAAACTCCACTCCGAGCGTGACTTCATGCAAAGTTTATGATCGTTGCGTTTTTTCATGAAACCGTGCTCGTACGCTTCCAATGGGCGTTGGGAATGGCCATTATTTTGAATTTCCGAGACGGTGCAAGAAAAACCGATCGAAACTTGACTCTGCACGCGACTTCGAGCTGACCGCCGAGGTTTTTTGTGAATCCATGATCGAAACTCGACTCTGCGCACGATTCACGCGAAGTATATGACAATCAAGGTTTTTTGCGAAACCATGCTCGTATGACTTCCCAAGGGCTAATACGTCGGGAATGGCCAGTATTTTGAATTTCTGAGACGGTGCATGAAAAACCGATAGAAACTCCACTCTTCGCGCGACATCGCGCAAAGTTTATGACCATCGTGTTTTTTCATGAAACCGTGCTCGTACGACTTCCCATGGGCTAATACGTCGAGAATGACCAGTATTTTGAATTTTCGAGATGGTGCACGAAAAACTGATCGAAACACGACTCTACGCGCGACATTGTGCAAAGTTTATGACAGTTGTGTTTTTTCATGAAACCGTGTTCGTACGACTTCCCATGGGCCAATACGTTGGGAATGGCAATATTTTGAATTTTTGAGATGGTAAATGAAAAACCGATCGAAACTCGACTCTGCGTGTGACTTCACGCAAAGTTTTTGACCGTCACATTTTTTCGTGAAACCGTGCTCGTACGACTTCCCATGGGCTAATACATCAGGGAATGGCCAGTGTTTTGAGTTTTAGAGACGGTGCACGAAAAACCGATCGAAACTCAACTCTACGCGCGATTCGCAAAGTATATTACCTTCAAGTTTTTTTGTGAAACCGTGCTCGTACAACTTCCCATGGGCGGCTAATACATCGGGAATGGCTAGTATTTTGAATTTTCGAGACGGTGCACGAAAAATCGATCGAAACTCCACACTGAGCATGACATCGCAATGTTTATGACCTTCGTGTTTTTTCATGAAACCGTGTTCGTATGACTTCCAATGGGCTAATACATCGGGAATAGCCAGTTTTAATATTTTCGAGATGGTGCACGAAAAACCGATCGAAACTCGACTCTGCGCGCGACTTCGCACAAAATTTATGACCATGGCATTTTTTTCGCGAAACCAAGCTCATACGACTTACCATGGGCTAATACGTCGGGAATGGCCAATATTTTGAATTTTTGGGACAGTGCATGAAAAACTGATCGAAATTCGACTCTGCTCGCGATTCTCGCAAAGTATATGACCATCGAGTTTTTTTACAAAACCATGCTCGTACGACTTCCCATGGGCTATTAGGTTGCGAATGGCCAGTATTTTGAATTTTCGAGACGGTGTACAAAAAACCGATAAAAAATTGACTTAGCGTGCGACTTCACGCAATGTTTATGACTGTCGCATTTTCTCACGAAACCATGCTCGTATGACTTACCATGGGCTAATACGTCGGGAATGGCTAGTATTTTGAATTTTCGAGATGGTGCACAAAAAACCATCGAAACTCGACTCTGCGCGTGACTTCGCGCAAAGTTTATGTTCGTCACATTTTTTCGTCAAACCATGCTCGTACGACTTACCAAGGGCTAATACGTCGGGAATGGCCAATATTTTGAATTTTTGGGACGGTGCACGAAAAACCGATCGAAACTAGACTCTGCGCGTGATTCGGTATATGACCGTCATGTTTTTTTGTGAAATCGTGCTCGTACGACTTCCCATGGGCTAATACGTCGGGAATGACCAGTATTTTGAATTTCCAAGACGGTGCACGAAAAACCGATCGAAACTCCACTCCGATAGTGACTTCATGCAAAGTTTATGGTAATCACGTTGTTTCATGAAACCATGCTCGTACGACTTCCCATGGGCTAATACGTCTGGAATGGCCAGTATTTTGAATTTCCGAGACGGTGCACGAAAAATCGATCGAAAATCGACTCTACGCGCGACATCGAGCAATGTTTATGACCGTCGCATTTTTTCGTGAAACCATGCTCGTATGACTTACCATGGGCTAATACGTCGGGAATGGACAGTATTTTGAATTTCTGAGACGGTGCACGAAAAACCGATCGAAACTCGACTCGGCGCGTGACTTCGCGCAAAGTTTATGACCGTCATATTTTTCGTGAAACCATGCTCGTACGACTTACCTTGGGAATACGTCGGGAATGGCCAATATTTTGAATTTTTGGGATGGTGCATGAAAAACCGATCGAAACTAAACTCTGCGCGCGACATTGTGCATAGTTTATGTCCGTCGTGTTTTTTCGTGAAACTATGCTCGTACGACTTACCATGGGCTAATACGTCCGGAATGACTAATATTTTGAATTTCTGAGACGGTACACAAAAAACCATCGAAACTCGACTCTACGCGCGACTTCGTGCAAAGTTTATTACCGTCACGTTTTTTCGCGAAACCATGCTCGTACGACTTTCCATGGGCTAATACGTCGGGAATGGCCAATATTTTCAATTTTTGGGATGATGCACGAAAAACCGATCGAAACTCGACTCTGCGCGCGATTCGCGCAAAGTATATGACCGTGAAATTGTTTTACGAAATCATGCTCATACGACTTCCCATGGGCTAATACGTCAGGAATGGCCAGTATTTTGAATTTCCGAGACGGGGCATGAAAAACCGATCGAAACTCCACTCCGAGCGTGACTTCGCACAATGTTTATGAACGTCGTGTTTTTTCATGAAACCGTGCTCGTACGACATCCCATGTGCCAATACGTCGGGAATGGCCAGTATTTTGAGTTTTAGAGACGGTAAACAAAAAATCGATCGAAACTCAACTCTGCGTGTGATTCGCAAAGTATACGACCATCGAGTTTTTTTACGAAATTGTGCTCGTACGACTTCCCATGGACTAATACGTCGGGAATGGCTAGTATTTTGAATTTTTGAGACAGTGCATGAAAAACCGATCGAAACTCCACTCTGAGCGTGACTTCTCAAAGTTTATGACCGTCGTGTTTTTTCATGAAACCGTGCTCGTATGACTTCCAATGGGCTATTACGTCGGAAATGGTCAGTTTTTAAATTTCTGAGACGGTGCACGAAAAATTGATCGAAACTCGACTCTTCACGCGACTTCACACAAAATTTATGACCGTGGCATTTTTTCGTGAAACCAAGCTCGTACGACTTACCATGGGCTCATACATCGGGAATGGCCAATATTTTAAATTTTTGGGATGGAGCACGAAAAACTGATCGAAACTCGAGTCTCCGCGCGATTCGCGCAAAGTATATGACCATCGAGTTTTTTTACAAAACCGTGCTCATACGACTTCCCATGGGCTATTAGGTTGGGAATGGCCAGTATTTTGAATATTTGAGACGGTGTATGAAAAACCGATCAAAAATCGACTCAGTGCGCGACTTCACACAATGTTTATGACCGTCACATTTTTTTGCGAAACCATGCTCGTACGACTTACCATGGGCTAATATGTCGGGAATGGCCAGTATTTTGAATTTCCTAGATGGTGCACGAAAAACAATCGAAACTTGACTCTGCGCATGACTTCGCGCAAAGTTTATGACCGTCACGTTTTTTCGTGATACCATGCTTGTACGACTTACCAAGGGCTAATACATTGGGAATGGCCAATATTTTGAATTTTTGGGATGGTGCCCGAAAAATCGATCGAAACTCGACTCTGCGTGTGATTCGGTAGATGACCGTCATGTTTTTTTGTGAAATCGTGCTCGTATGATGGCCAGTATTTTAAATGGCCAGTATTTTAAATTTCTGAAACGGTGCACGAAAAACCGATCGAAACTTCACTCCGAGCGTGACTTCGCGCAAAGTTTATGACCGTCGCATTTTTTCATGGAACCGTGCTCGTACAACTTCCAATGGGCTAATATGTCGGGAATGGCCAGTATTTTGGATTTTTGAGACGGTGCACGAAAAAATGATCGAAACTCGACACTGCATGTGACTTCGAGCAAAGTTTATAACCGTCTTATTTTTTCACGAACCATGCTCGTACGACTTACCATGGGCTCATACGTCGGGAATGGCCAATATTTTGAATTTTTAGGACGGTGCACGAGAAACCGATCGAAACATGACTCTGCGCGCGATTCGCGCAAAGTATATGACCGTCGAGTTTTTTTGCGAACCCGTGCTCGTACGACTTCCCATGGGCTAATACGGAAGGAATGGCCAGTATTTTATATTTCTGAGACGGTGCACGAAGAACCGATCGAAACTCCACTACGGGCGCGACTTCGCGCAAAGTTTATGACCGTCACATTTTTTCGTGAAACCATGCTCATACGACTTACCATGGGCTAATACGTCGGGCATGGCCAATATTTTGAATTTTTGGACGGTGAATGAAAAACCGATCGAAACTCGACTTTGCGCATGATTCGCGCGAAGCATATGACCATCTCATTTTTTTGCGAAATTGTGCTCGTACGACTTCCGAAGTGCTAATACGTCAGGAATCGCCAGTATTTTGAATTTCTGAGACGGTGCACGAAAAACCGATCGAAACTCCACTCTGCGCGCGACTTCGTGCAAAGTTTATGACCGTCGTGTTTTTTCATGAAACCGTGTTCGTACGACTTCCCATTGGCTAATACGTCGGGGAATGGCCAGTATTTTAAGTTTCAGATATGGTGCATGAAAAACCGATCGAAACTCGACTCTGCACGTGATTCGCGGAAAGTATATGACCATCAAGTTTTTTTGTGAAACCGTGCTCGTACGACTTACCATGGGCTAATACGTCGGGAATGGGCAGTATTTTGAAATTTCGAGACGGTGCACGAAAAACCGATCGAAACTCCACTCTGAGCGCGACGTCGCAAAGTTTATGAACGTTGCATTTTTTCACAAAACCATGCTTGTACGACTTCCAATGCGCTAATATGTCGGGAATGGCCAGTTTTTGAATTTTTGAGACGGTGCACGAAAAATCAATCGAAACTCAACTCTACGCGTGATTTCACGCAAAATTTATGATCGTGGCATTTTTGTGAACCCGTGCTTGTACGACTTTCCATGGGCTAATACGTCAGGAATGGCCAGTATTTTAAATTTCTGAGATGGTGCTCGAAAAACCGATCGAAACTCCAATCCGAGCGCGACTTCGCGCAAAGTTTATGACTGTCGTAATTTTTTCACGAAATCATGCTCGTACGACTTCCCATGGGCTAATACAACGGGAATGGCCAGTATTTTGAATTTTTGAGACGGTACATGAAAAACCGATCGAAACTCGACTCTGCGTATGATTTCGAGCAAAGTTTATGACCGTCATGTTTTTTCGTGGAAACATGCTCATACGACTTACCATGGGCTAATCCGTTGGGAATGACCAATATTTTGAATTTTTGGGATGGTGCACGAAAAACCGTTCGAAACTTGACTCTACGCGTGATTCGCACGAAGTATATGACCATTGAGTTTTTTTGTGAAACCGTGCTCGTCCGACTTCCCAAGGGCTAATAGGTCGGGAATGGCCAGTATTTTGATTTTCCGAGACGATGCACGAAAAACCGATTTAAACTCGACTCTACGTGCGACTTCGATCTGACCGTCGGGTTTCTTTGCGAAACCATGCTCGTTTGACTTACCATGGGCTAATACGTCGGGAATGACCAATATTTTGATTTTTTGGGACGGTGCACGAGAAACCGATTGAAACTCGACTCTGCGCGTGATTCATGCAAAGTATATGACCATCAAATTTTTTTGCGAACCCGTGCTCACACGACTTCCCAAGGGCTAATTTGTCTGGAATGGCCAGTATTTTGAATTTCCGAGACGGTGCAAGAAAAACCGATCGAAACTCCACTCCGAGCGCGGCTTCGCCCAAAGTTTATGACCGTCACATTTTTTCATGAAATCGTGCTCGTACGACTTCCCATGGGCTAATACGACGGGAATGGCCAGTATTTTGAATTTCTGAGACGGTGCATGAAAAACCGATCGAAACTCAATTCTGCACGCGACTTCGAGCAAAGTTTATGACCTTCGTGTTTTTTCATGAAACCATGCTCGTACGACTTCCCATGGGCCAATACATCGGGAATGGCAATATTTTGAATTTTTGAGATGGTAAAAGAAAAATCGATCGCAACTTCACGCAAAGTTTATGACCGTCACATTTTTTCGTGAAACCGTGCTCGTACGACTTCCCAAGGGCTAATACGTCGGGAATGGCCAGTATTTTGAATTTCCGAAACGATGCACGAAAAACCGATTTAAACTAGACTCTATGTGCGACTTCGATCTGACCGTCGGGTTTCTTTGCGAAACCATGCTCGTTTGACCAATATGTCGGGAATGACCAATATTTTGAATTTTTGGGACGGTGCACGAGAAACCGATTGAAACTCGACTCTGCGCGTGATTCACGCAAAGTATATGACCAACGAATTTTTTTGCGAACCCGTGCTCACACGACTTCCCAAGGGCTAATATGTCTGGAATGGCCAGTATTTTGAATTTCCGAGACGGTGCAAGAAAAATCGATCGAAACTCCACTCCGAGCGCGGCTTCGCCCAAAGTTTATGACCGTCACATTTTTTCATGAAATCATGCTCGTACGACTTCCAATGGGGTAATACGTCGGGAATGGCCAGTATTTTGAATTTCTGAGACGGTGCATGAAAAACCGATCGAAACTCAATTCTGCACGCGACTTCGAGCAAAGTTTATGACCTTCGTGTTTTTTCATGAAACCATGCTCGTACGACTTACCATGGGCTCATACATTAGGAATGGACAATATTTTGAATTTTTGGGACGGTGCACGAGAAACCGATCGAAACATGATTCTACGCGCGATTCGCGAAGAGTATCTGACCGTCGAGTTTTTTTGTGAACCCGTGCTTGTACGACTTTCCATGGGCTAATACGTCAGGAATGGCCAGTATTTTAAATTTATCATACGGTGCTCGAAAAAACCGATCAAAACTCCACTCCGAGCGTGACTTCGCGCAAAGTTTATGACTGTCATAATTTTTTCACGAAACCATGCTCGTACGACTTCCCATGGATACACCGGGGAATGGCCGATATTTTGAATTTTCAAGACGGTGCATGAAAAACCGATCGAAACTCGACTCTGCGCACGATTTCGAGCAAAGTTTATGACCGTCGTGTTTTTTCGTGAAACCATGCTCATACGACTTACCATGGGCTAA
This sequence comes from Ensete ventricosum, assembly GCA_029747655.1. Taxonomy (NCBI): domain Eukaryota; kingdom Viridiplantae; phylum Streptophyta; class Magnoliopsida; order Zingiberales; family Musaceae; genus Ensete; species Ensete ventricosum. The sequence continues at coordinate 33,918,035 of JAQQAF010000001.1, read as the reverse complement.
TACGTTGGGAATGGCCAATATTTTAAATTTTTGGGATGGGGCACGAAAAACCGATCGAAACTTGACTCTACGCGTGATTCGCACGAAGTATATGACCATTGAGTTTTTTTGCGAAACCGTGCTCGTACGACTTCCCAAGGGCTAATACGTCGGGAAAGGCCAGTATTTTGAATTTCCGAGATGATGCACGAAAAATCGATTTAAACTCGACTCTACGTGCGACTTCGATCTGACCGTCGGGTTTCTTTGCGAAACCATGCTCGTTTGACTTACCTTGGGCTAATACATCGGGAATGACCAATATTTTGAATTTTTGGGACGGTGCACCGAAAACCGATTGAAACCCGACACTGCGCGCGATTCACGCAAAGTATATGACCAACGAATTTTTTTGCGAACCCATGCTCACACGACTTCCCAAGGGCTAATATGTCTGGAATGGCCAGTATTTTGAATTTCCGAGACGGTGCAAGAAAAACCGATCGTAACTCCACTCCGAGCGCGGCTTCGCGCAAAGTTTATGACCGTCACATTTTTTCATGAAATCGTGCTCGTACGACTTCCCATGGGCTAATACGTCGGGAATGGCCAGTATTCTGAATTTCTGAGACGGTGCATGAAAAACCGATCGAAACTCAATTCTGCGCGCGACTTCGAGCAAAGTTTATGACCTTCATGTTTTTTCATGAAACCATGCTCGTACGACTTACCATGGGCTCATACATTAGGAATGGCCAATATTTTGAATTTTTGGGACGGTGCACGAGAAACCGATCGAAACATGATTCTACGCGAGATTTGCGCAAAGTATCTGACCGTCGAGTTTGTTTGTGAACCCGTGCTTGTACGACTTTCCATGGGCTAATACGTCAGGAATGGCCAGTATTTTAAATTTCTGATACGGTGCTCGAAAAACCGATCGAAACTCCACTCCGAGCGTGACTTCGCGTAAAGTTTATGACTGTCATAATTTTTTCACGAAACCATGCTCGTACGACTTCCCATGGGCTAATACATCGGGAATGGCCAGTATTTTGAATTTTCAAGACGGTGCATGAAAAACCGATCGAAACTCGACTCTGCGCACGATTTCGAGCAAAGTTTATGACCGTCGTGTTTTTTCGTGAAACCAAGCTCATACGACTCACCGTGGGATAATACGTCGGGAATGGCCAATATTTTGAATTTTTGGGATGATGCACGAAAAACGGATCGAAACTCGACTCTACGCGTGATTCGAACGAAGTATATGACCATTGAGTTTTTTTACGAAACCGTGCTCGTACGATTCCTTGGTGCACGAAAAATCGATCGAAACTCCACTCTGAGCGCGACTTCGTGCAAAGTTAATGACCATCCCGTTTTTTCATGAAACCGTGCTCGTATGACTTCCCATGGGCTAATAAATCGGGAATGGCTAGTATTTTAAATTTTAGAGATCGTGCATGAAAAACTGATCGAAACTCGACTCTACGAATGACTTTGTGCAAAGTTTATGATCGTTACATTTTTTCATGAAACCGTGTTCATACGACTTCCCATGGGCCAATACATCGGGAATGGCAAGATTTTGAATTTTTGAGACGGTAAACGAAAAATCGATCGAAACTTGACTCTGCGTGCAACTTCACGCAAAGTTTATGACCGTCACATTTTTTCGTGAAACCGTGCTCATACGACTTCCCATGGGCTAATACGTCGGGGAATGGTAAGGATTTTGAGTTTCAGATACGGTGCACGAAAAATCGATCGAAACTCCACTCTGCGCGTGACTTCGCGCAAAGTTTATGACCGTCGTGTTTTTTCATGAAACCGTGTTCGTACGACTTACCATGGGCTAATACGTCGGGTAATGGCCAGTATTTTGAGTTTCAGAAATGGTGCACGAAAAACTGATCGAAACTCGACTCTGCGCGTGATTCGCGCAAAGTATATGACCATCGAGTTTTTTGGTGAAACCGTGCTCATACGACTTCCCAAGTGCAAATACGTCAGGAATGGGCAGTATTTTGAATTTTCGAGACGGTGCACGAAAAATCGATCGAAACTCCACACTACGCGCGACTTCGCATAAAGTTTATGACCGTCATGTTTTTTCATGAAACCATGTTCGTACGACTTGCCATGGGCTAATACGTCGGGGAATGGCCAGTATTTTGAGTTTCAGAGATGGTGCACGAAAAACCGATCGAAACTCGACTCTGCGCGTGATTCGTGCAAAGTATAAGACCATCAAGTTTTTTTGCGAAACCGTGCTCATAGGACTTCCCATGGGCTAATACGTCAGGAATGGCCAGTATTTTGAATTTATGAGACGGTGCACGAAAAACCGATTGAAACTCTACTCTGAGCGCGACGTCGCAAATTTTATGACCGTTGCATTTTTTCATGAAACCGTGCTCGTACGACTTCCAATGGGCTAATATGACGGGAATGGCCAGTTTTTGAATTTTTGAGACGGTGCACGAAAAACCGATCGAAACTCGACTCTGCGTGCAATTTCGTGCAAAATTTATGACCGTGGCATTTTTTCATGAAACCAAGCTCGTATGATTTACCATGGGTTTATAAGTCGGGAATGGCCAATATTTTGAATTTTTGGGACGGTGCACGAAAAACTGATCGAAACTTGACTCTGCACGCGATTCGCGCAAAGTATATGACGGTCGAGTTTTTTTGTGAAACCGTGCTCGTACGACTTCCCATGGGCAATTAGGTTGGGAATGGCCAGTATTTTGAATTTTCGAGACGGTGCACGAAAAACCAATCGAAATTCGTCTCTGCGCGAGACTTCGCACAAAGTTTATAACCATCGCATTTTTTCGCGAAACCATGCTCGTACGACTTACCATGGGCTAATAAGTCGGGAATGGGTAGTATTTTGAATTTCCGAGATGGTGCTTGAAAAATCGATCGAAACTCGACTCTGCGCGCGACTTCTATATGACCGTCGAGTTTTTTTGCGAAACCAAGCTCGTATGACTTACCATGGTATAATACGTCGGGAATGGCCAATATTTTAAATTTTTGGGACGGTGCACAAGAAATCGATTGAAACTCGACTCTGCATGAGATTCACGTAAAGTGTATGACCATCGGGTTTTTTTGCAAACCCGTGCTCATACGACTTCCTATGGGCTAATACGTCTGGAATGGCCAGTATTTTGAATTTCCGAGACGGTGCATGAAAAACCGATCGAAACTCCACTTTGAGCGTGACTTCGTGCAAATGTTATGACCGTCGTATTTTTTCATGAAACCGTGCTCGTACGACTTCCCATGGGCTAATACATCGGGAATGGCCAGTATTTTGAATTTCTGAGATGGTGCATGAAAAACCGATCGAAACTCGACCCTGCACGCGACTTCGAGCAAAGTTTATGACCGTCGCGTTTTTTCATGAAACCATGCTCGTACGACTTACCATGGCTAATACATTAAGAATGGCCAATATTTTGAATTTTTGGGACGGTGCATGAAAAATCGATCGAAACTCGACTCTGCGCGTGATTCGCGCGAAGTATATGACCATCAAGTTTTTTTACGAAACCGTACTCGTATGACGTCGTGAATGGCCATTATTTTGAATTTTTGAGATGGTGCACGATAAACCGATCGAAAATCCACTCTAAGCGCGACTTCGCGCAAAGTTTATGACCGTCGTGTTTTTTCATGAAACCGTGTTCGTACGACTTCCCATGGGCTAATACGTCGGGGAATGGCCAGTATTTTGAGTTTCAGAGATGGTGCATGAAAAACCGATCGAAACTCGACTCTGCGCGTGATTCGCGGAAAGTATATGACCATCAAGTTTTTTTGTGAAACCGTGCTCGCACGACTTACCATGGGCTAATACGTCGGGAATGGCCAGTATTTTGAAATTTCGAGACGGTGCACGAAAAACCGATCGAAACTCCACTCTGAGCGCGACGTCGCAAAGTTTATGAACGTTGCATTTTTTCACAAAACCATGCTCGTACGACTTCCAATGGGCTAATATGTCGGGAATGGCCAGTTTTTGAATTTTTGAGACGATGCACGAAAAACCAATCGAAACTCAACTCTACGCGTGATTTCACGCAAAATTTATGATCGTGGCATTTTTGTGAACCCGTGCTTGTACGACTTTCCATGGGCTAATACGTCAGGAATGGCCAGTATTTTAAATTTCTGAGACGGTGCTCGAAAAACCGATCGAAACTCCAATCCGAGCGCGACTTCGCGCAAAGTTTATGACTGTCGTAATTTTTTCACGAAACCATGCTCATACGACTTCCCATGGGCTAATAAATCGGGAATGGCCAGTATTTTGAATTTTTGAGACGGTGCATGAAAAACCGATCGAAACTCGACTCTGCGCACGATTTCGAGCAAAGTTTATGACCGTCATGTTTTTTCGTGAAAACATGCTCATACGACTTACCATGGGCTAATACGTTGGGAATGGCCAATATTTTGAATTTTTGGGATGGGGCACGAAAAACCGATCGAAACTTGACTCTACGCGTGATTCGCACGAAGTATATGACCATTGAGTTTTTTTGCGAAACCGTGCTCGTACGACTTCCCAAGGGCTAATACGTCGGGAATGGCCAGTATTTTGAATTTCCGAGACGATGCACGAAAAACCGATTTAAACTCGACTCTACGTGCGACTTCGATCTGACCGTCGGGCTTCTTTGCGAAACCATGCTCGTTTGACTTACCATGGGCTAATACGTCGGGAATGACCAATATTTTGAATTTTTGGGACGGTGCACGAGAAACCGATTGAAACTCGACTCTGCGCGTGATTCACGCAAAGTATATGACCAACGAATTTTTTTGCGAACCTGTGCTCACACGACTTCCCAAGGGCTAATATGTCTTGAATGGCCAGTATTTTGAATTTACGAGATGGTGCAAGAAAAACCGATCGAAACTCCACTTCGAGCGCGGCTTCGCCCAAAGTTTATGACCGTCACATTTTTTCATGAAATCGTGCTCGTACGACTTCCCATGGGGTAATACGTCGGGAATGGCCAGTATTTTGAATTTCTGAGACGGTGCATGAAAAACCGATCGAAACTCAATTCTGCACGCGACTTCGAGCAAAGTTTATGACCTTCGTGTTTTTTCATGAAACCATGCTCGTACGACTTACCATGGGTTCATACATTAGGAATGGACAATATTTTGAATTTTTGGGACGGTGCACGAGAAACCGATCGAAACATGATTCTACGCGTGATTCGCGCAAAGTATCTGACCGTCGAGTTTTTTTGTGAACACGTGCTTGTACGACTTTCCATGGGCTAATACGTCAGGAATGGCCAGTATTTTAAATTTATGATACGGTGCTCGAAAAACCGATCGAAACTCCACTCCGAGCGTCACTTCGTGCAAAGTTTATGACTGTCATAATTTTTTCACGAAACCATGCTCGTACGACTTCCCATGGATACACCGGGAATGGCCGATATTTTGAATTTTCAAGACGGTGCATGAAAAACCGATCGAAACTCGACTCTGCGCACGATTTCGAGCAAAGTTTATGACCGTCGTGTTTTTTTCGTGAAACCATGCTCATACGACTTACCATGGGCTAATACGTTGGGAATGGCCAATATTTTAAATTTTTGGGATGGGGCACGAAAAACCGATCGAAACTTGACTCTACGCGTGATTCGCACGAAGTATATGACCATTGAGTTTTTTTGCGAAACCGTGCTCGTACGACTTCCCAAGGGCTAATACGTCGGGAATGGCTAGTATTTTAAATTTTAGAGATCGTGCACGAAAAACTGATCGAAACTCGACTCTACGCACGACTTTGAGCAAAGTTTATGATCGTTACGTTTTTTCATGAAATCGTGTTCGTAGGACTTCCCATGGGCCAATACATCGGGAATGGCAAGATTTTGAATTTTTGAGACGGTAAACGAAAAATCGATCGAAACTTGACTCTGCGTGCAACTTCACGCAAAGTTTATGACCGTCACATTTTTTCATGAAACCAAGCTCGTATGATTTACCATGGGTTTATACGTCGGGAATGGCCAATATTTTGAATTTTTGGGACGGTGCACGAAAAACTGATCGAAACTTGACTCTGTACGCGATTCGCGCAAAGTATATGACGGTCGAGTTTTTTTGTGAAACCGTGCTCGTATGACTTCCCATGGGCTATTAGGTTGGGAATGGCCAGTATTTTAAATTTTCGAGACGGTGCACGAAAAACCAATCGAAACTCGACTCTGCGCGCGACTTCGCACAAAGTTTATAACCGTCGCATTTTTTCGCGAAACCATGCTCGTACGACTTACCATGGGCTAATAAGTCGGGAATAGGTAGTATTTTGAATTTCCGAGATGGTGCATGAAAAATTAACGAAACTCGACTCTACGCGCGACTTCGATATGACCGTCGAGTTTTTTTTGCGAAACCAAGCTCATAGGACTTACCATGGGATAATACGTCGGGAATGGCCAATATTTTAAATTTTTGGGACGGTGCACAAGAAATCGATTGAAACTCGACTCTGCATGAGATTCACGTAAAGTGTATGACCATCAAGTTTTTTTGCAAACCCGTGCTCATACGACTTCCCATGGGCTAATACGTCTGGAATGGCCAGTATTTTGAATTTCCGAGACGGTGCATGAAAAATCGATCGAAACTCCACTCCGAGAGTGACTTCGTTCAAATTTTATGAACGTCGTATTTTTTCATGAAACCGTGCTCATACGACTTCCCATGGGCTAATACGTCGGGAATGGCCAGTATTTTGAATTTCTGAGATGGTGCATGAAAAACCGATCGAAACTCGACCCTGCACGCGACTTCGAGCAAAGTTTATGACCGTCGCGTTTTTTCATGAAACCATGCTCGTACGACTTACCATGGCTAATACATTAGGAATGGCCAATATTTTGAATTTTTGGGACGGTGCATGAAAAATCGATCGAAACTCGACACTGCGCGTGATTCGCGCGAAGTATATGACCATCAAGTTTTTTTACGAAACCGTACTCGTATGACTTCCCATGGGCTAATACATCGGGACTTCGCGCAAAGTTTTTGACCGTAGCATTTTTTCGCGAAACCATGCTCGTACGACTTACCATGGGCTAATACGTCGGGAATGGCCAATATTTTGAATTTTTGGGATGGTGCACGAAAAACGGATAGAAACTCAACTCTAAACGTGATTCGTGCAAAGTATATGACCGTCGAGTTTTTTTGAGAAACCGTGCTCATACGACTTCCCATGGGCTAATACGTCGGGAATGACCAATATTTTGAATTTCTAAGATGGTACACAAAAAATCGACCGAAACTTAACTCTGCACGCAACCTCATGCATAGTTTATGACCGTCACATTTTTTCGTGAAACCAAGCTCGTACGACTTACAATGGGCTACTATGTCGGGAACGGCCAGTATTTTGAATTTCCGAGACAGGGCACGAAAAACCGATCGAAACTCGAATCTGCGCGTGACTACACGCAAAGTATACGACCATCACATTTTTTCGCGAAACCGTGCTCGTATGACTTCCCATGGGCTAATACATCGGGAATGGCCAGTATTTTGAATTTCGGAGACGGTGCACGAAAAACCGATCGAAACTCGAATCTGCACGTGACTTCGCACAAAGTTTATGACCGTCACATTTTTTCTTCAAATTGTGCTCGGAAGACTTCCCATGGGCTAATACATCGGGAATGGCCAGTATTTTGAATTTCTGAGACGGTGCACGAAAAATCGATCAAAACTTGACTCAGCATGCTACTTCGTGCACCGTCTGTTTTTTTGAATTTTATAACCATCTATTTTTTTGTGAAACCGTATTCGTATGACTTCCCATGGGCTAATACGTCGGGAATGGCCAGTATTTTGAATTTTTGTGACGGTGCACAAAAAATCGATCGAAACTCGACCCTGTGCGCGATTCGCGCAAAGTTTATAACAATTGCGTTTTTTGTGAAATCGTGTTCGTATGACTTCCCATGGGTTAATACGCCGGGAATAGCAAATATTTTGAATTTCCAAGATGGTACACGAAAAACCGATCGAAACTCGACTCTGCGCACAAAGTTTATGACCGTCGCATTTTTTCACGAAACCATGCTCGTACAACTTTCCATGGGCTAATACGTCGGGAATGGCTAGTATTTTGAATTTATGATACGATGCACGAAAAAATGATCGAAACTCGAATCTACGCGTGACTTCACGTAAAGTTTATGACCATTGTTTTTTCTCGAAACCGTGCTCGTACGACATTACATAGGCTAATACGTCAGGAATGGCCAGTATTTTGAATTTCTGAGATGGTGCACGAAAAACTGATCGAAACTCGAATCTGCGCGTGACTTCGCGTAAAGTTTATGACCATAGAATTTTTTCACGAAACCTTGCTCGTATGACATACCATGGGCTAACGTCAGGATTTGATTTCCAAGATGGTACACGAAAAACCGATCGAAACTCAACTATGCGCGTAATGTTTATAACTATCATATTTTTTCGCCAAACCATGCTCGTACGACTTACAATGGGCTAATATGTCGGGAATGGCTAGTATTTTGAATTTCCGAGACGGTGCACAAAAAAACGATCGAAACTCGAATCTGCGCGTGACTTCGTGTAAAGTGTATGACCGTAGCGCTTTTTCGTGAAACCATGATCGTACGACTTACCATGGGCTAATACATCTGGAATGGCCAATATTTTAAATTTTTGGGATGGTGCACAAAAAATCGATCGAAACTCGACTCCGCGCACGATTCTTTGTGCTACTCTTGGAGATGAGTTTGATGAAGTGAGCCCATTTCACCTTCTTTAGGTGGGGTGCAATCTTCTCGACTACACTAAGAGACTTCAGGCTTTAGTCTATGGCTTGTGTAGACAAAGCTTCTTTGTACAAACCTTTTACTAAATACATTATCTTTACTTACAAAAAAAAAAGACGCCGCGCGCGATTCGCGCAAAGTATATGACTGTCGAGTTTTTTTGCGAAACCGTGCTCGTACGACTTCCCACGGGCTAATAAGTCAGGAATGACCAATATTTTGAATTTTTGATACGGTGCATGAAAAATCGATCGAAACTCGACTCTATGTTGGAGCGACTTCACGCAAAGTTTATGACCGTCACATTTTTTTGAGAAACCGTGTTGTACGATTTCCCATGGGCTAATACGTCGGGAAAGGTCAATATTTAGAATTTCTGAGACGGTGCACGAAAAACCACTCGAAACTCAACTCTGCGTGCTACTTCGTGCAAATTTTATAACCATCGTGTATTTTCGTGAAACTGTATTTGTAGGACTTCTCATGGGCTAATACGTAGGGAATGGCCAGTATTTTGAATTTCTGAGACGATGCACGAAAAATCGATCGAAACTCCACTCTGCGTGCGAGTTCGCGCAATGTTTATGACCATTGCATTTTTTTGTGAAACTGTGTTCGTATGACTTCCCATGGGCTAATACGTCGGGAATGGCCAATATTTTGAATTTCCAAGATGGTACATGAAAAACCGATCGAAACTTGTCTCTGCGCGCAAAGTTTATAACCGTCGCATTTTTTCACGAAACCTTGCTCGTACCACTTACCAAGGGCTAATATGTTAGGAATGGCCAGTATTTTGAATTTTCGAGACGGTGCACGAAAAAATGATCGAAACTCGAATCTGCGAGTGACTTCGTGCAAAGTTTATGACCGTTGTGTTTTTTTGCGAAACCATGCTCGTACGACTTTCCATGGGCTAATACATCGTCGGAATGGCCAGTATTTTGAATTTCTAAGATGGTGCACGAAAAACCGATCGAAACTCGACTCTGTGTGACTTCACGCAAAGTTTATGACTTTCACGTTTCTTCGAGAAACCATGCTCGTACGACTTCCCATGGGCTAATACATCGGGAAAGGATAATATTTTGAATTTCCGAGATGGTACTTGAAAAACCAATCGAAACTCGACTCTGCACTCGATTCGCGCAACGTATATGACCGTCAGCTTTTTTACGAAACCGTGCTCATACGACTTCCCATGGGCTAATACGTCGAGAATGGCTATTTTAAATTTCCAAGACGGTGCACGAAAAATCGATCGAAACTTGACTCAGTGTGCGACTTCACGCAAAGTTTATGACCATCATGTTTTTTCGAGAAACCGTGCTCGTACGACTTCACATGGGCTAATACATCGGGAATGGCCAGTACTTTGAATTTCCAAGACGGTGCATGAAAAATCGATCGAAACTTGACTTCGCGCAAAGTTTATGAACATTGCATTTTTTCGTGAAACCGTGTTCATATGACTTCCCATGGGCTAATACATCGGGAATGGCCAATATTTTGAATTTCCAAAATGGTACACGAAAAACTGATCGAAACTCGACTTTGCGTGAAACTCCACGCAAAGTTTATGACCATCGTATTTTTTCACGAAACCATGCTCGTACGACTTCCCATCGGCTAATACGTCGGGAATGGCCATTATTTTGAATTTCCGAGACAGTCCATTAAAAACCGATCGAAACTCGACTCTGCGCACAACTTCGCGTAAAGTTTCTGACCATTGCGTTTTTTCATGAAACCGTGTTTGTATGACTTCCCATGGGCTAATACGTCAGGAATGGCAAATATTTTGAATTTCCAAGATTGTACATGAAAAATCGATCGAAACTCGACTCAGCGCGCAAAGTTTATGACCATCGTATTTTTTTGTGGAACCATGCTCGTACCACTTATCATGGGCCAATATGTCGGGAATGGCCAATATTTTAAATTTCCAAGACGGTGCACGAAAAATCGATCAAAACTCGTATCTGAGCGTGACTATGCATAAAGTTTATGACTGTCGCGTTTTTCGCAAAACCGTGCTCGTACGACATTCCATGGGCTAATACGTCGGGAATGGCCAGTATTTTGAATTTCTGAGACGGTGCACGAAAAACCGATCATAACTCAAATCTGCACACGACTTCGCGCAAAGTTTATGACTGTAGCATTTTTTCACGAAACCATGCTCGTTCGACTTACCATGGACTAATACGTTGGGAATGGTCAATATTTTGAATTTTTGGGATGGTGCATGAAAAACGGATCGAAACTCGACTCTGCGCGTGATTCGCGCAAAGTATATGACCGTCTAGTTTTTTCGTGAAACCATGCTCGTACGACTTACAATGGGCTAATATGTCGGGAATGGCCAGTATTTTGAATTTCCGAGACGGTGCACGAAAAACCGATCAAACTCGAATCTACGCGTGACTTCGCGCAAAGTTTATGACCGTCGCATTTTTTCATGAAACCGTGCTCGTACGACTTCTCATGGGCTAATACGTCGGGAATGGCCAGTATTTTGAATTTCCAAGACGGTGCACGAAAAACCGATCGAAACTCGAATCTGCGCGTGACTTCGCGCAAAGTTTATGACCATCACATTTTTTCGTGAAACCATGCTCATAGAACTTACCATGGCTAATATGTCGGGAATGGCCAATATTTTGAACTTTTGGGATGGTGCACGAAAAATCGATCGAAACTCGACACTACATGTGATTCGCGCAAAGTATATGACCGTCGTGTTTTTTTGCGAAACTGTGCTCGTACAACTTCCCATGAAACTAAATGGTGCATGAAAAACGGTGCTCGTACGACTTCCCATGAAACTAGACGGTGCAAAGTATACATAGGGAATGGCCAGTATTTTGAATTTCCGAGACGGTGCACGAAAAACCGATTGAAACTAGACTCTGCGCACGACTTCGCGCAAAGATATGACCGTTGATTTTTTTTTGCGAAATCATGCTCGTATGACTTTCCATGGGCTAATATGTTGGGAATAGCCAGTATTTTGAATTTCCGAGACGGTGCACGAAAAATCGATCGAAACTCGACTCAGCGCGCGACTTCACGCAAAGTTTATGACCATCGCATTTTTTCACGAAACCGTTCTCGTACGACTTCCCATGGGCTAATAAGATGGGAATGACCAGTATTTTGAATTTTTGACACGGTGCATAAAAAACCGATCGAAACTTAACTCTGCGCACGACTTCGCACAAAATTTATGACTGTCATGTTTTTTCGTGAGCCGATCGAAACTCGACTCTGCTCGTAGCTTCGTGAAAGTTTATTACCTTTGCATTTTTTCGTGAAACCATGTTAGTATGACTTCCGATGGTCTAATACGTCGAGAATGGTCAATATATATATTTTTTGGTAAGTAAAGATAATGTATTTTGTAAAAGGTTTGTACAAAGAAGCTTTGTCTACACAAGCCATAGACTAAAGCCTGAAGTCTCTTAGTGTAGTCGAGAAGATTGCACCCCGCCTAAAGAAGGTGAAATGGGCACACTTCATCAAACTCATCTCCAAGAGTAGCACAAGGAAGTTAATAAATAATAAAATGCAATAGCTAGACTGTTGTGGACTACTTGTGGATACATCACAAAATATAAGCTTTGACCTATATAATACATTACAATCTTCATCATTATTCGAGAGATTATTGACTAATGGAAAAATTGAATCTTGTGAAAATCCCTTTCTCTCTTCTTGTTAGGTGCTCTATATTCAATTCTTGCTCCATAAATGATCGTGAATCCTGAAGGATCTCTATCAGAATTTGACCTTTGTTCATGTTGTAACACTCAAAAATTCTGCCACACCTCTCCTTCCAAATCCACCAAATAGCACATCTGAATATAATTCTTGCTAGTTATGTAAGAGACCCCTTTCTTGAGAAGCTTTGCATAAGCATTTCTAATTCATGATGCAAGTTTGGCCGTGATAGCCTTTGAAGATCAAATCGCTTCAAGATCTCCTTCCATATCCAAGATGAATAATCACAAGCAAAGTAGAGATGGTCAACACTTTCTTCCTTTTGCATACACAAAGAGCACCGATTTACAATATAAATACCTCTTCGCTGCATATTGTCCATCATAGGAAGTTTGCCGAGAAGGGCCTCCCATGTACATAAGGAATGTCGCTGTGACCTTGGACTATCCCATGTCCAACTACTTGGGATCCACTTGTTGTTTCGTCATCTAATTTGGTTCCATGCAGATGTAGCACTAAATTTACTATTATCATGAAGCCAAATAAGCATATCTGAAGAGTTGTTCTTGATTGGAATAGCCCTAATAATCGGCCAAAGTAATAACATGTCAGGGGAGGTAGGGTTGGGATGACACCATGTACCATTGTCAATGAATTCAGAAACCTTCCAGTATTTGGGAGCCCCCAAATCCTGTTGTACTCTATCACCAAATATCTGAAATATACTTTTCTCATTCACCCAAGGATCATACCACATATTAATATTGGTTCCAGAAGAGATCACATAAGAAATGTTGTTACGTAGCCATCTCCTTGCCTTCAGAATTCCTTTCCAAGCAGCATAATGAGATGTTTTTGCGGATGCTTCCCAGATTGATTCCTTGGTTAGGTACCTAGCAAAAACCCATTGTGACCATAAGGAAGACTTGTTTTGTAAAATATCCCATAATTGTTTTACTATACAAGCTTTATTCCAATCTCTAATATGTCGAAGATTCAGCCGCCCTTCATCCTTCGGTTTGCAAATGTTGCCCCAATTCACCATGTGCATTGCCTTACCATCTATGCCATTCCAGAAGAAGTTCATAGGTAATTTATCAATATCATGGAAAAGCCCGACAGATAGAAGGAATGCATGAAATGTTGCTCCAACTCACCATGCGCAAAGTTTATGAGCATCACGTTTTTTCATGAAACAATGCTCGTACGACTTACCATGGGCTAATACGTCGGGAATGGCTAATATTTTAAATTTTTGGGATGGTGCACGAAAAACCAATCGAAACTCAACTCTGTGCATGATTCGCACAAAGTATATGACCGTCGAGTTTTTTCGCGAAACCATGCTCGTACGACTTACCATGGGCTAATACGTCAGGAATGGACAATATTTTGAATTTTTGGGATTGTGCACAAAAAACTGATCGAAACTCCACTCTGAGCGTGATTCGTGCAAAGTATATGACCGTCGAGTTTTTTTGCGAAACCGTGCTCGTACGACTTCCCATGGGCTAATACGTAGGGAATGGCCAGTATTTTGAATTTTCGAGACGGTGCATGAAAAATCGATCGAAACTCGAGTCTGCATACGACTTCACGCAAAGTTTATGAACGTCGCATTTTTTCGCAAAACCATGCTCGGACGACTTACAATGGGCTAATACGTTGGGAATGGCCAATATTTTGAATTTCTGGGATGGTGCATGAAAAACCGATCGAAACTCGACTCCGCATGTGATTCACGCATAGTATATGACCGTCGAGATTATTTGAAACCATGCTCGTATGACTTCACATGGGCTATTACGTCGGGAATGGCCAGTATTTTGAATTTCTGAGACGATGCAAGAAAAACCGAACGAAACTCGATTTTGAGCGCGACATCATGCAAAGTTTATGACCATGACATTTTTTCATGAAACCATGCTCGTACGACTTCCCATGGGCAAATTCGTCCGGAATGGCCAGTATTTTGAATTTCCGAGATGGTGCACGAAAAACCAATCGAAACTCGAGTCTGCATACGACTTCATGCAAAGTTTATGAACGTCGCATTTTTTCGTAAAACCATGCTCGGACGACTTACAATGGGCTAATACGTCGGGAATGGCCAATATTTTGAATTTTTGGGACGGTGCATGAAAAACCGATCGAAACTCGACTCTCCGTGCGATTCGCGAATAGTATATGACCGTCGAGTTTATTTGAAACCATGCTCGTATGACTTCACATGGGCTATTACATCGGGAATGACCAGTATTTTGAATTTCTGAGACGGTGCAAGAAAAATCGAACGAAACTCGACTCTGAGCGCGACATCACGCAAAGTTTATGACCATGACGTTTTTTCATGAAACCATGCTCGTACGACTTCCCATGGGCAAATTCGTCGGGAATGGCCAGTATTTTGAATTTCCGAGACGGTGCACGAAAAACCGATCGAAACGTGCCTGTGCGCGCGACATTTCGTAAAGTTTATGACCGTTGAGTTCTTTTGGGAAACCGTGCTCATACGACTTCCCAGGGGCTAATACGTTGGGAATAGCTAGTATTTTGAATTTTTGAGATGGTGCATGAAAAACCGATTGAAACTCGTTTCTGCGAGCGACATTGTGCAAAGTTTATGATTGTCATGTTTTTTCATGAAACTGTGTTTGTACGACTTCCCTTGGGCCAATACGTCGGGAATGGCCAATATTTTGAATTTTTGAGATCGTAAACGAAAAACCGATCGAAACTCAACTCTGCGTCCGACTTCGCGCAAATTTTATGATCGTCACATTTTTTCGTGAAACCATACTCGTACGACATACCATGGGCTAATATGTTGGGAATGTCCAGTATTTTGAATTTCAGAGACGGTGCATGAAAAACCAATCGAAACTCGACTCTGCATGCGACTTCGCGCAAAGTTTATGACCTTGGTGTTTTTTCATGAAACTATATTCGTATGACTTCCCATGGGCTAATACGTCGGAAATAACCAATATTTTGAGTTTTTGAGACGATGCACAAAAATCGATCGAAACTCGACTCTTTGCGCGTCTTCGCGCAAAGTTTATGACCGTCATGTTTTTTCACGAAACCATGGTCGTACGACTTATCATGGGCTAATACGTCGGGAATGGCCAGTATTTTGAATTTTCGAGATGGTGCACGAAAAACCGATCGAAACTCGACTCTTTGCGTGACTTCGCGCAAAGTTTATGACCATCGCGTTTTTTCGTGAAACCATGCTCGTACGACTTTCCATTGGCTAATACGTCAGGAATGGCCAATATTTCAAATTTTTGGGATGGTGCATAAAAAATTGATCAAAACTCGATACCGTGCGCGATTCGCGCATAGTATATGACCGTCGAGTTTTTTTGCGAAATCATGCTACACGACTTCCCATGATGGTGCACGAAAAATAGATCGAAACTCCACATTGAGCGCGACTTTGCGCAATGTTTATGACCGTCGCATTTTTCCATTAAACCGTGCTTGTACGACTTCCCATGGGCTAATACGTTGCCAATGGCCAGTATTTTGAATTTCTGAGACGGTGCACGAAAAATTGATCGAAAATCGACTTTGCATGCGACTTCGGGCAATGTTTACGACCGTAATGTTTTTTCGTGAAACCATGCTCGTACGACTTCCAATGGGCTAATACGTCGGGAATGGCCAATATTTTGAATTTTTGGGATGCTGCACGTAAAATCGATCGAAACTCAACTCTGCATGCGACTTCGCGTAAAGTTTATGACCTTTGTGTTTTTTCATTAAACTATGTTCGTATGACTTCCCATGGGCTAATACGTCGGGAATGACCAATATTTTGGATTTTTGACACGGTTCACAAAATCCGAACGAAACTCGACTCTACGCGCGACTTCGCGCAATGTTTATGACCGTCGCATTTTTTCGCGAAACCATGCTCGTACGACTTACCATTGGCTAATATGTTCTGAATGGCCAGCATTTTGAATTTCCGAGATTATGCACAAAAAACCTATCGTAACTTAACTCTGCGCGCGACGTCGCGCAAAGTTTATGACCATCACGTTTTTTCGTGAAACTATGCTCGTACGACTTACCATGGGCTAATACGTCGGGAATCGCTAATATTTTAAATTTTTGGGACGGTGCACGAAAAACTAATCGAAACTCAACTCTGTGTGTGATTCGCGCAAAGTATATAACCGTCGAGTTTTTTCGTGAAACCATGCTCGTACGACTTACCTTGGGCTAATACGTCAGGAATGGACAATATTTTGAATTTTTGGGATGGTGCACGAAAAACTGATCCAAACTCCACTCTGAGCGCGATTCGTGCAAAGTTTATGACCGTCGAGTTTTTTTGCGAAACCGTGCTCGTACGACTTCCCATGGGCTAATACGTCGGGAATGGCCTGTATTTTGAATTTCCGAGACAGTGCATGAAAAACCGATCGAAACTCCACTCCGAGCGCGACGTCGTGCAAAGTTTATGACCGTCGTGTTTTTTTAATAAAACCGTGCTCGTACGACTTCCCATGGGCTAATACGTCGGGAATGGCCGGTATTTTGAATTTCCGAGATGTTGCACGATAAACTTATCGAAACTCGACTCTACGTGTGACTTTGCACAAAGTTTATAACCTTTGCATTTTTTCATAAAACCGTGTTCGTACGACTTCCAATCGGCCAATACGTCGCAAATGGCCAATATTTTAAATTTTTGAGATGGTAAACGAAAAACCGATCGAAACTCGACTTTGCGTGCTACTTCATGCAAAGTTTATGACCGTCACATTTTTTCACGAAACCATGCTCGTACGATTGTCCATGGGCTAATACGTCGGGGAATGGCCAGTATTTTGAATTTCAGAGATGGTGCACGAAAAACCGATCGAAACTCGACTCTGCGCGCGATTCGTTCAGGGTATATGACCGTCGTGTTTTTTTGTGAAACCATGCTCATACGACTTCCCATAGGCTAATAGGTCGGGAATGACCAGTATTTTGAATTTCCGAGATGGTACACGAAAAACTGATCGAAACTCCTCTCTGAGCGTGACTTCGCGCAAAGTTTATAACCATCGTGTTTTTTCATGAAACCGTGCTAGTACGACTTACCATGGGCTAATACGTCGGGAATGGTCAATATTTTTAATTTCTGAGATGGTGCACGAAAAATCGATCGAAACACGACTCCGCGTGCGACTTCGCGCAAAATTTATGACCGTCACATTTTTTCACAAAACCAAGCTCGTACGACTTACCATGGATACATCGGTAATGCCCATTATTTTGAATTTTTGGGACGGTGCACGAAAAACCAATTGAAACTCGACTCTGCATGCGATTCTCGTAAAGTATATGACCGTCGAGTTTTTTTATGAAACCGTGCTTGTACGACTTCCCATAAGCTATACGTCGGGAATGGCCAGTATTGACTTTCCGAGATGGTGCACGAAAATCGATAGAAACTCTACTCGAAGCGTGACTTCGTGCAAAGTTTATGACCATCGCATTTTTTCATGAAACCGTGCTGGTACGACTTCCCAAGGGCTAATACATCAGTAATGGCCAGTATTTTGAATTTCTAAGACGGTGCACGAAAAATCGATCAAACTAGACTCTGCGCGCGACTTTGTGCAAAGTTTATGACCATTGTGTTTTTTCATGAAACCATGTTCGTACGACTTCCCATGGGCATATACGTCGGGAATGGCCAATAATTTGAATTTTCAAGACGGAAAACGAAAAACCTATTGAAACTCGACTCTGCGTGCGACTTCACCCAAAGTTTATGACCGTCATGTTTTTTCGCGAAACCATGTTCGTACGACTTCCCATGGGCTAAAACATCGGAAATGACCAATATTTTGAATTTTCGAGATGGTACACACGAAAAACCGATCGAAACTCGATTCTGCAAGCGACTTCCCATGGGCTATTACGTTGGGAATGGCCGGTATTTTGAATTTCTGAGACGGTGCATGAAAAATCGATCGAAACTCGACTCTGCGTGCGACTTCGCGCAAAGTTTATGACCATTGCGTTTTTTCACGAAACCATGCTCGTACGACTTACCATTTTGGGATGGTGCACGAAAATTCGATCGAAACTTGACTCTGCGTGTGATTCATGCAAAGTATATGACCGTCGAGTTTTTTTGCGGAACTATGCTCGTACGACTTCCCATGGGCTAATACGTTGGGAATGGCCAGTATTTTGAATTTTTGAGATGGTGCACGAAAAACCGATCGAAACTCGACTCTATGTGCGACTTCCTACAAAGTTTATGACCGTCACATTTTTTCACGAAACCATGATCGTACGACTTCCCATGGGCTAATACGTCAGGAATGGCCATTAGTTTGAATTTCCGAGATGGTGCACGAAAAACTGATCGAAACTCGACTCTGTGCGCGACTTTGTGCAAAGTTTATGACCATTGTGTTTTTTCATGAAACCGTATTCGTATGACTTCCCATGGGCTAATACGTCGGGAATGGCTAGTATTTTAAATTTCCTAGACGGTGCACGAAAAACCGATCGAAACTCCACTCCAAGCGTGACTTCGCGTAAAGTTTATGACCGTCGCATTTTTTCATGAAACTGTGCTCGTACAACTTCCCATGGACTAATACGTCGGGAATGGCCAGTATTTTGAGTTTCCGAGATGGTGCATGAAAAACCGATCGTAACTCGACTATACGCGTGACTTCGAGCAAAGTTTATGACCGTCGTATTTTTTTTGTGCAACCATGCTCCTACGACTTACCATGGTCTAATACGTCGGGAATGACCAATATTTTGAATTTTTGGGAAGGTGCACAAAAAACCAATCAAAATACGACACTGTCGCGATTCGCGCAAAGTATATGACCAAAGTGTTTTTTGCGAAACTGTGCTCGTACGACTTTCCATGGGCTAATACGTCAAGAATGACCTGTATTTTGAATTTCTGAGATGGTACATGAAAAAATGATCGAAACTCCACTCTGAGCGCGACGTCGCGCAAAGTTTATGACCGTCGCGTATTTTTAATGAAATCGTGCTCGTACCACTTCTCATGGCCTAATACGTCAGGAATGGCCATTATTTTGAATTTCTGAGATGGTGCACGAAAACTTATCGAAACTCGACTCTACGCGCGACATTGCGTAAAGTTTATGACCTTTGCGTTTTTTCATGAAACAATGTTCTTATGACTTCTCAAGGGCCAATACGTCGCAAATGGCCAATATTTTGAATTTTTTAGATGGTAAGCGAAAAATCGATCGGAACTCGACTCTGCATGCGACTTCAGGCAAAGTTTATGACAGTCACATTTTTTCATGAAACCATGCTCGTACGACTGCCCATGGGCTAATACGTCGGGGAATGGCCAGTATTTTGAATTTCTGAGATGGTACATGAAAAACCGATTGAAACTCCTCTCTGAGCGTGACTTCGCGCAAAGTTTATGACCATCGTGTTTTTTCATGAAACCATGCTAGTATGACTTACCATGGGCTAATACGTCGGGAATGGCCAGTATTTTGAATTTCCGAGATGGTGCATGAAAAATCGATTGAAACACGAATCTGCGTGCGACTTCACGCAAAATTTATGACCGTCGCATTTTTTCACGAAACCAAGCTCGTACGACTTACCATGGGCAATACATTGGTAATGCCCATTATTTTGAATTTTTGGGACTGTGCACGAAAAACCGATTGAAACTCGACTCTGCGTGCGATTCTCGCAATGTATATGACCGTCGAATTTTTTTTACGAAATCGTGCTCGTACGACTTCCCATGGGCTAATACGTCGGGAATGGCCAGTATTTTTAATTTTCGAGACCGTGCACGAAAACCGATCGAAACTCCACTCTGAGCGTGACTTCGCACAAAGTTTATAACCATCATATTTTTTCATAAAACCGTGCTGTTACGACTTCCCAAGGGCTAATATATTAGGAATGGCAAGTATTTTGAATTTTGGAGGCGGTGCACGAAAAGCCGATCGAAACAAGACTCTTCGCGCGACTATGTGCAAGGTTTATGACCATTGTGTTTTTTCATGAAACCATGTTCGTACGACTTCCCATGGCCCAATATGTCGGGATTGGCCAATATTTTGAATTTTCGAGATGAAAAATGAAAAACCGATCGAAACTCGACTCTGCGTGCGACTTCACCGAAAGTTTATGACCGTCACGTTTTTTTGTGAAACCATGTTCGTACGACTTCCCATGGGCTATTACGTTGGGAATGGCCGGTATTTTGAATTTTCGAGACGGTGCACGAAAAATCGATCGAAATTTGACTCTGCAAGCGACTTTGAGCAAAGTTTATGACCATTGCGGTTTTTTGCGAAACCATGCTCGTACAACTTACCATTTTTGGGATGGTGCACGAAAAACCGATCGAAACTCGACTCTGTGTGCGATTCGCGCAAAGTATATGACCGTCGAGTTTTTTTGCGAAACCGTGCTCGTACGACTTCCCATGGGCTAATACGTCGGGAATGGTCAGTATTTTGAATTTCCAAGATGTTGCAAGAAAAACCGATCGAAACTCGACTCTGTGTGCGACTTCACGCAAAGTTCATGACAGTCATGTTTTTTCATGAAACCATGATCGTACGACTTCCCATGGGCTAATACGTCGGGAATGGGCATTATTTTGAATTTCTGAGACGGTGCATGAAAAACCGATCAAAACTCGACTCTGCACACGACTTCGCGCAACGTTTCTCACTAATGAGTTTTTCACGAAACCGTGTTCGTATGACTTCCCATGGGCTAATACGTCAGGAATGGCCATTATTTTGAATTTCTAAGATGGTACATAATCGATCGAAACTTGACTGTGCGTGCAAAGTTTATGACCATCGTATTTTTTCACGAAACCATGGTCATACGACTTACCATGGGCTAATATGTCGGGAATGGCCAGTATTTTGAATTTCTGAGATGGTGCACGAAAAACCGATCGAAACTCAAATCTGCACGTGACTTCGCGCAAAGTTTATGACCGTCACGTTTTTTTGCGAAACCGTGCTCGTGCGACATTCCATGGGCTAATACGTCGAGGATGGCCAGTATTTTAAATTTCTGAGATGGTGCATGAAAAACCATTTGAAACTCGAATCTGAGCGTGACTTCGCGCAAAGTTTATGACCGTAGCATTTTTTCACGAAACCATGCTCGTACGACTTACCATGGGCTAATACATCAGGAATGACCAATATTTTGAATTTCCAAGACGGTGCACGAAAAATCGATCGAAAATCGAATCTGCGCGTGACTTCGCGCAAAGTTTATGACCGTCACATTTTTAAGCGAAATTGTGCACATATTTTGAATTTCTGACATGGTGCACGAAAAACTGATCGAAACTCGAATCTGCGGGTGACTTCCATGGGCTAATACGTAGGGAATGGCCAGTATTTTGAATTTCTGAGACGGTGCACGAAAAACCGATCGAAAGTCGAATCTGCGCGCGACTTCGAGCAAAGTTTATGACTGTAGCGTTTTTTGACGACACCATGCTCGTTCGACTTACCATAATACGTTAAAAAATCGATCGAAACCCGACTTTGTGTGCGACTTCACGTAATGTTTATGACCATAACATTTTTTGGGAAATCGTGCTCGTACCACTTCCCATGGGCTAATACGTCGAGAAAGGCCAATATTTTGAATTTTCGAGTTGGTACACGAAAAACCGATCGAAACTAGACTCAGCGCGCGTCTTCGTGTAAAGTATATGACCGTCGAGTTTATTTGTGAAACCGTGCTCATACGACTTCCCATGGGCTATTACGTTGCGAATGGCCAGTATTTTGAATTTTCAAGATGGTACATGAAAGATCGATCGAAACTCGACTCTGCGTGCGACTTCGCGCAAAGTTTATGACTAGTGCATTTTTTTGAGAAACCGTGCTCGTACGACTTCCCATGGGCTAATACGTCGGGAATGGCCAATATTTTGCATTTCCAAGATGGTGCATGAAAAACCGATCGAAACTCGACTCTGCACGCGACTTCGCGCAAAGTTTATGACCATTGTGTTTTTTCGTGAAACCGTGTTCGTATGACTTCCCATGGGCTAATACGTCGGGAATGGCCAATATTTTGAATTTCTAAAATGGTACATGCAAAACCGATCGAAACTCGACTCTACGCGTTACTCCCTACAAAGTTTATAACCGTCATATTTTTTCGTGAAACTGTACTCGTACGACTTCCCATGTGCTAATACGTCGGGAATGGCCAGTATTTTGAATTTCCGAGACGGTGCACGAAAAACCTATCGAAACTCGACTCTGCGTGCAACTTCACGTAAATTTTATGACCGTCATCTTTTTTCGTGAAATCGTATTTGTACGACTTCCCATGGGCTAATAGCTCGGGAATGGCCAGTATTTTAAATTTCCGAGATGGTGCACGAAATACCGATCGAAACTCGACTCTACATGCTAAGTTTTTGGCCATCATGTTTTTTCGTGAAACCATGCTCGTACGACTTACCATGGGTTAATACATCGGCAATGGGCAGTATTTTGAATTTCCAAGATGGTGCATGAAAAACCGATCGAAACTTGACTCTGCGCGTGACTTCGTGCAAATTTTATGACCGTCGCATTATTTCGTGAAACCGTGCTCGTACGACTTCCCATGGGCTAATACATCGGGAATAGCCAGTATTTTGAATTTCTGAGACAGTCCATGAAAAACCGATCGAAACTTGACTCTGCGCACGACTTCGTTCAAATATATGACCGTTTAGTTTTTTTGCGAAAACGTGCTCGTACGAATTCCCATGGGCAAATACGTCGGGAATGACTAGTATTTTGAATTTCTGAGATGGTGCATGAAAACTGATCGAAACTCGACTCAGCGCTCGACTTCGCGCAAAGTTTATGACCGTCGCATTTTTTCTCGAAACCGTGCTTGTACGACTTCACATGGGCTAATAAGACGGGAATGACCAGTATTTTGAATTTTCGAGACGGTGCATGAAAAACCGATCGAAACTCGACTCTGCGCAAAGTTTATGACCATCGTGTTTTTTTGCGAAACCATGCTCGTACGACATACCATGGGCTAATAAGTTGGGAATGGCCAGTATTTTGAATATCCGAGACGGTGCATGAAAAACCGATCGAAACTCGACTCTGCGCGCGACTTCACTCAAAGTTTATGACCGTAGCATTTTTTCACGATACCATGCTCGTATGACTTACCATGGGCTAATACGTTGGGATTCGCTAGTATTTTGAATTTCCGAGACGGTGCACAAAAAGACGATCGAAACTCGACTCTGCTCGCAGCTTCGTGAAAGTTTATTACCATTGCGTTTTTTCGTGAAACCATGTTAGTATGACTTCCGATGGTCTAATACGTCGGGAATGGTCAATATATTTTGTAAAAGGTTTGTACAAAAAAGCTTTGTCTACACAAGCCATAGACTAAAGCCTGAAGTCTCTTAGTGTAGTCGAGAAGATTGCACCCCACCTAAAGAAGGTGAAATGGGCACCCTTCATCAAACTCATCTCCAAGAGTAGCACAAGGAAGTTAATAAATAATAAAATGCAATAGCTAGACTGTTCTCGACTACTTATGGATACATCACAAAATATAAGCTTTGCCCCATATAATAAATTACAATCTTCATCATTATTCGAGAGATTATTGACTAATGGAAAAATTGAATATTGTGAAAATCCCTTTCTCTCTTTTTGTTAGGTGCCCTATATTCAATTCTTGCTCCAAACATGATCGTGAGTCCTGAAGGATCTCTATCAGAATTTGATCGTTGTTCATGTTGTGACACTCAAAAATTCAGCCACACCTCTCCTTCCGAATCCACCAAATAGCACATCTGAATATAATTCTTGCTAGTTGTGTAAGAGGCCCCTTTCTTGAGAAGCTTTGCATAAGAATTTCTAATTCATGATGCAAGTTTGGCCGTGGTAGCCTTTGAAGATCAAATCGCTTCAATATCTCCTTCCATATCCAAGATGAATAATCATAAGTAAAGTAGAGATGGTCAACACTTTCTTCCTTTTGCATACACAGAGCACCGATTTACAATATAAATACCTATTCGCTGCATATTGTCCATCGTAGGAAGTTTGCCGAGAAGGGCCTGCCTTGTACATAAGGAATGTCGCTGTGAGCATAGACTATCCCATGTCCAACTACTTGGGATCCACTTGTTTCGTCGTCTAATTTGGTTACATGCAGATGTAGCACTAAATTTATCATTATCATGAAGCCAAATAAGCATATCTGAAGAGTTGTTCTTGATTGGAATAGCCCTAATAGTCGGCCAAAGTAAATAACATGTAAGGGGATGTAGGGTTGGGAAGACACCATGTACCATTATCAATGAATTAAGAAACCTTCCAGTCTTTCGGAGATGGTGCACGAAAAACCGATCGAAACTTGACTCTGCGTAAAGTTCATGACCGTCACATTTTTTCGTGAAACCATGCTCGTACGACTTACCATGGGCTAATACGTCGAGAATGGCCAGTATTTTGAATTTTCGAGACGGTGCACATAAAACCGATCGAAACTCGACTCTGCGCGCGACTTCGCGTAAAGTTTATGACTGTCACATTTTTCGTAAAACCATGCTCGTAGACTTACCATGGGCTAATACGTTGGGATTGGCCAGTATTTTGAATTTCCCAAACGGTGTATGAAAAACCGATCGAAACTCGACTCTGCTCGCAACTTCACGAAAGTTTATAACCATTGCATTTTTTCGTGAAACCATGTTCATATGACTTCCCATGGTCTAATACGTTGGGAATGGCCAATATTTTAAATTTCCAAGACAGTGCACGAAAATCTGATCGAAACTCAACTCTGCACATGAGTTCGCGCAAAATTTATGGCCGTCGCATTTTTTCGCGAAACCATGCTCGTACGACTTCCCATGGGCTAATACGTCGGGAATGGCCAAATATTTTGAATTTCCAAAATGGTACATGAAAAACCGATCGAAACTTGACTCTGCGCGTAACTCTATGCAAAGTTTATGACCGTCGTATTTTTTCGCGAAACCATGCTCGTATGACTTACCATGGGCTAATATGTCGGGAATAGCCAGTATTTTGAATTTCCGAGATGGTGCACAAAAACTGATCGAAATGCGAATCTGTGCGTGACTTCGCGCAAAGTTTATGACCGTCACGTTTTTTCGTGAATCCGTGCTCGTACGACATTCCATGGGCTAATACGTAGGGAATGGCCAATATTTTGAATTTTTAGGATGGTGCACGAAAAAATGATCGAAACTCGACTCTGCGTGCGATTCGTGTAAAGTATATGACTGACGAGTTTTTTTGCGAAATCATGCTCGTACGACTTCCCACGGGCTAATACGTCGGGAATGGCCAATATTTTGAATTTCCGAGATGGTCCATGAAAAATCGATCAAAACTCGACTCTGTGCGACTTCTCGTAAAGTTTATAACCGTCACATTTTTCGTGAATCCATGCTCGTACCACTTCCCATGGATACGTCGGGAAAGGCCAATATTTTGAATTTCCGAGATGATACACGAAAAACCAATCGAAACTAAACTCAGCGCGCGACTTCGCGCAAAGTATATGACCGTTGAGTTCATTTGTGAAACCGTGCTCGTACGACTTCCCATGGGCTATTACATTGGGAATGGTCAGTATTTTGATTTTCTATGACGGTAAACGAAAATCCGATCGAAACTCGACTCTGCGTGCGACTTCGCGCAAAGTTTACGACTATTGCGTTTTTTCGAGAAACCGTGCTCGTACGACTTCCCATGGTCTAATACGTCGAGAATGGCTAGTATTTTGAATATCCGAGACGGTACACGTAAATCCAATCGAAACTCGACTCTGCGCGTGACTTCGCGTAAAGTTTATGACCATTGCATTTTTTCGTGAAACCGTGTTCATAAGACTTCCCATGGGCTAATATGTCGGGAATGGCCAAAATTTTGAATTTCCAAAATGGTACATGAAAAACTGATCGAAACTCGACTCTACGCGCAACTTTGTGCAAAGTTTATTACCGTCACTTTTTTCGTGAAACCGTGCTCGTACGATTTACCATGGGCTAATATGTCGGGAATGGCCATTATTTTGAATTTTTGAGATGGTGCACGAAAAATCGATCGAAACTCGAATTTGCACGTGACTTCGCGCAAAGTTTATGACCGTCACATTTTTTTGTGAAACTGTGCTCGTATGACTTCTCATGGGCTAATATGTCGGGAATGGCCAGTATTTTGAATTTCCGAGACGGTGCATGAAAAACCAATCGAAACTCGACTCTGCATGCAACTTCGTCCAAATTTTATGACCGTCGTGTTTTTTCGAGAAACCATATTCATACGACTTCCCATGAGCTAATACGTCGGGAATGGCCAGTATTTTGAATTTTTGAGACAGTGCACGAAAAACCGATCGAAACTCGACTCTACGCGGGACTTCACGCAAAGTTTATGACCGTCACATTTTTTCGAGAAACCGTGCTCGTATGACTTCCCTTGGGC
This sequence comes from Ensete ventricosum, assembly GCA_029747655.1. Lineage (NCBI taxonomy): Eukaryota > Viridiplantae > Streptophyta > Magnoliopsida > Zingiberales > Musaceae > Ensete > Ensete ventricosum. The sequence goes on along the minus strand of JAQQAF010000001.1, from coordinate 33,890,956 downwards.
AAATACGTCGGAAATAGCCAGTATTTTGAATTTCTGAGACAGTGCTCGAAAAACCTATCAAAACTCGACTCTGCGCACGACTTCACGCAAATATATTTTTTTTTGGTAAGTCAAGATAATGTATTTTGTAAAAGATTTGTACAAGAAGCTTTATCTACACAAGCCATAGACTAAAGCTTGAAGTCTCTTAGTGTAGTCGAGAATTTGCACCCCACCTAAAGAAGGTGAAATGGGCACACTTCCTCAAACTCATCTCCAAGAGTAGCACAAGGAAGTTAATAAATAATAAAATGCAATAGCTAAACTGTTCTGGACTACTTGTGGATACATCACAAAATATAAGCTTTGCCCCGTATAATACATTACAATTTTCATCATTATTCAAGTGATTATTGACTAACGGAAAAATTGAATCTTGTGAAAATCCCTTTCTCTCTTCTTGTTAGGTGCTCTATATTCAATTCTTGCTCCATACATGATCGTGAGTCCTGAAGAATCTCTATCAGAATTTGAACTTTGTTCATGTTGTGACACTAAAAAATTCTGCCACACCTCTCCTTCCAAATCCACCAAATAGCATATCTGAATATAATTCTTGCTAGTTGTGTAAGAGGCCCCTTTCTTGAGAAGCTTTCCATAAGCATTTCTAATTCATGATGCAAGTTTGGCCGTGGTAGCCTTTGAAGATCAAATCGCTTCAAGATCTCCTTCCATATCCATTGTGGCCATAAGGAAGACTTGTTTTGTAAAATATCTCATAATTGTTTTACCATACAAGCTTTATTCCTATCTCTAATATGTCAAAGATTCTGCCCCCTTCATCCTTCGGTTTGCAAATGTTTTCCCAATTCACCATATGCATTGCCTTACCATCTGTGCCATTCCAAAAGAAGTTCATAAGTAATTTATCAATATTATGGAGAAGCCCGGCAGGTAGAAGGAATGCATGAGACCAATAAATAGAATAAGAGATCAACAGAGATCGAATAAGTTCAAGTCGTCCAGCTTTTGAAAGAAGCCTATTTTTCCAAGAGGAAATTCTGTTCTAAATTTTTTGTAGGATAGACTGACAGGAGACTTTGTTGATTCCAATGGATATAAGTGGGAGATTCAAGTAAGGAACCGGTAAATTTCCTTCAGCAACTCCCAAAGTTTGAGCAATATGATCCTTATTGTCAATGCAAGCACCCACATATACTTTGCATGGTTTAGCTTAAGACCAGAAACTATACCAAATTCATTATGAATATCTGACAGATTACTAACAGAAACTGGATCATCTCGAAGGAAGCTAATAAGGTCATCAGCAAATGTTATGTGAGAGATATAAACAGAACCATAATATGGTACCTTAATTTTGCCATTGGAAACAGCCCCTTCTAACATACAACTGAGCCCTTCCATCGCAATGGTAAAAAGATAAGGAGATAGTGGATCGCGTTGCCGAATGCCATTCTTACTCCCGAAGAAGCCAATAGGTGAACCATTAACGAGGATCGAAAATTTTGGAGTTTCCAAGTAACATTGAATCCATTTAATCCAGTGCTGAGGGAAGCCCATATTATAGAGCATAATGTAAATAAAATGCCTATTGACTGAGTCAAAGGCCTTTCGTAAATCAGCTTTAAAACAGATCTTTTTCCCTCTTGTTTTTTAGAGTAGATCCTTAACCAAATCTTTAGCAAGCAGGACATTGTGATGAATACTTCTCCCTTTAAGAAAAGCAGCCTGATTAGGACTAATGACCTTATTTATAACCTTTTATAGTCTATCTGCCAGCAACTTAGAGATAATCTTATAAAAAAAGTTGCACAGTGAAATAGGACGGTAGTTCTCCAATGAATCAGCTCCATCATTTTTAGGCACTAAAGAAATAAAAGTGCAATTCATTTCTTTAAGAATATGACCTGAGGAGAAAAAATGTCGACAAGCTTTTATGACATCGTTGCCTACAATAGACCATGCAATTTGATAAAACTCTGCTGGAAATCCGTCTGGACCAGGGCTTTTGTGTTTCGGAGACTTAAAAACAACTTTCACAATTTCATTATCCGTTATTGGGGCATTAAGATGTGAGAGGGCTTCAGAATCAAGTCGTCTTGTATTTCCAACATTAATACCATTAGGCTGCCGCTCCTGATTGAGTAAGGAATAAAAAAATTGCTTGCTGTAATTTTTAACCTCATCCAAATCCTCAATGAGATTACCATCCATACCTTTGCATTTTTTGATACGATTAGTAGCCTTTCTGGTAGCAATAGCATCATAGAAAAACTTCGTATTATAATCCCCTACAGTAAGCCAATGCTGTCGTGACTTCTGGTTCAAAAGCATTCCTCCTGCTTCAAAGCTTGCATTAAGTTATTTCTAGCAGCAGCCTATTTGTATATAAGATTCGCATCCATAGGTTGAAGATTTAGCTCGCTTTGCACTGCCATAAGTTCTTTCTTGCATAACTGAACCCTGTTGGTGATATTTCCAATTGTAGTTGAATTCCACTCCTTAAGTGCTGCTTTGCATGCTTTTAGTTTTTGACATAGGATGTAAGGTGGAGAACCAAACACATTAATGTCCCAAGCTGACTTAATAACTTCGAGGAACATAGGGTGAGAACTTCACATATTAAAAAATCTAAAAGGTTTCTTGACTCTGGGTAGTGCTTTATCTGCATGTATATGCATAATAGAGTGATCCGAAAATAGCTTAGCACCGTACGCCAGAAGTGAATCTAGGAAAACTACTAACCATTCATGATTAATCAAACATCTGTCTAGTCGAGCCATAATTTTTCTATCAGCAGCACTTTGATTATTCCATGAGAACCAATCACCTACAGATTTCATGTCAATCAATGCAGCAGTATTTATAGATTCATTAAAATGTTGAAGCTGACATTCGGAAAGCACTCTACCCCCCACTTTCTCATTTGTGTATCTGATAGTATTAAAGTCACCGAGAACAATCCAAGGCACTGTAGGATAACTATTTGCAATGCTAACCAGATCATGCCATAGAGCATTCCTGTCAGACATACTGTTAGATGCGTAAATACCGATAATATTGAATTGACATCCAGTCTGTTTATCCTCTGCCTTAAGATGAATGAATTGATTAGTAGCAGAAATAAACCAAGCAGTAACAAGGTTAGGATGCCATAAGACCCAAACTCGACCAAAGGTATCCTGTATGTAAATCATTAGTAAAAAGTTCTGCCTCAGGCCATATTAAATTCTTCTGAACTCGAACACGATGAGTTTTAATTTTTGTTTCCACAAGAATCACAATATCACATGCAGCAGATCGGATTATTCTACTGAGCTCCCGACATTTCTCAGTCTTATTAAGTCCACAAACATTCCAACAGATTATTTTCATCAATACTAGATAGAAGGAAGAGCATGCGATTTTGGGAGGACACTACCATCCTTTTTCTTATCCTTTGATTTTTCATGGTCCTCTCACATAATATCTTTACCCTTTAATCCTTTATTCCTATATTTATCCACCTCATCCACAGCTTGCAAATGTTTAAATTTTTGCGTACCTTGAGGCAAGGAGTCCTGAATAGTGGGATGTGTCGAAGCGCGATGAGTTTGGTGAGTTGCAATGTCTTGGTTCACAAGAGGTTGTTGAAATGAAATTTCCTGATTATCTGAAGGAATGATTCGTGAAGGCGAGGTTGTTATTGGGGAGTGAGAACCATGGGAAGCTCCTACAGTGAAAGTCTCCAATATAATAGGAAAAGATGAAAGTCCTGACTTGTCTTTCTCCTGTTCTTGTCGCTGGCCCAACGAGTCAGAGTGCTCATTCATCTTCTCTGCCATCATCACTGTTGGCACTGGAGTATCAGAGCTTGGATTAGTGGTAGTGACCCCATGTTGTGGCTCTTGGCGTGGTCGGTAGACCTGTGTGATTTTTTGTGAAGGCTGTTTGCAAGCACCATTTACATGTCCAAAAGATAGGCAAACCTTGCATCGTTGGGGCTTCCAAGAATATGAAACTTTCACCTTTCGGGTGCTCCCATCAAGATCCCGGTAAGGAACATCATTCGGTAGTTCCTCATCAGAAGAAACCATTACACAAGCTCTGGCAAAGGTCAATCTCGTCTGCGAAGCTGTTGCCTTATCAATATACAATGGCTGTCCCAGGGTGCTGCAAAGCTTTGCAATAAAACGACGGCCCCAGAGATGTAGTGGAAGTCCATGGAAAGAAACCCATATTGGGATAGACTGTAGACTGTCTAACTCAAATCGCACATCAGGTGCCCAGCGTCGTAGTATCATTGGATGACCACGGATAGTCCAAAATCCTTCAAGGACCCATTATAAATCTTCTTCATAGTAAAGCCTGCATATAATGAATCCGGTCTCCAACATATGAAGATCAAATATTGATATTCCCCATCGAGTCCTGAAGTATGAGGATAATGGAAAAAAGGATGTTCTTAGTCCAACAACATAGCCCACAATTGCCATGGACCATGTCTCAATTAGTTCGTCAGAATCAATAGCCTCATACATTGCAATCTTCTGATCAGCCTGTACTTCTGCAGCAAAAAAGTCCAGTCGAAGATCTGGACTACCCACTGGAGCCTTGAAGTGGCTACTCCAAGGCCGAGGATCTCAGGAAATAGGAGCAGGAGGTCGTGATCTTGATCGTGAACGACCTCGAGCCTGGTTCATTGAAGGAGCATCCTGTCGAGAAGAAATCAGCGGTGGAACATCCTGGTGTGAAACCGGCCTAAGCTGCTGGGGAGGAACCAGTGGCTGTTGGAGAGGAGCAACCCCCTCCCGCTGTGAAGTAACCAGCGACAGAGGAGCAACCCTCTCCCACTATGACTGCTGGAGAGGGGCGTTCCGCTGTGAAGCAACCAGCGCAGGCCGCTGGGAAGAAGCCAGCGGAGGAGCATCCTGCTGGAACAGAGGATGCGAAGCAGAGTGCCGCATCTGGCCGCTCGCATCCATGGCGTCGCTCACCCTAGAGACCGCCAGCCGCCTAGAGGAGAGGAAGCCACCACCCTTCCCACACGAAGGTCGCAGCCGTCGCGCTTTCCACGCCGATTGCAGAAGCAGCCGTCGCCCTTTCCACGTTGGAGTTGCCACAGGATCGCAGAGCGGCAGTGAACCCAGCCCCAATCGCAGCGCAGCCTCCCCCGTTTCTCGCCCTAGAGTCCATCCCGCGCTTAGGGGAGAAGAGCCGCCGCCCTTCCACGCCTGAAATCGCCGATTCCCCACCTGGAATCGCTGATCTCAGGAGCGACTGTCGGCCGTCCACGCTTGAATTCGCTGCGGAGCGATCGTAGAGGAGAAATCGCCCAAGGGAGCAAGTGCAAGCGCAAGCCAAGGCAGAGCAGAGCACTCACGCATGCACGCAAGGGAACGCTGGCCCATTCCCCCACTCATCTTTTGTGACTCAATTTCATGAAAGTCATACGGTGCATGAAAAACTGATCGAAACTCGAATCTGTGCGTTACTTCATGCAAAGTGACCGTGACATTTTTTCGTGAAACTGTGCTCATAAAACTTCCCATGGGCTAATACGTCAGGAATGGCTAGTATTTTAAATTTCCGAGATGGTGCACGAAAAATCGATCGAAACTTGACTCTACGTGCTACCTCGCGTAAATTTTATAACCGTCATGTTTTTTCATGAAACTGTATTCGTACGACTTCCTTGGGCTAATACATCGGGAATGTCCAGTATTTTGAATTTTCGAGATGGTGCACAAAAAACCAATCGAAACTCGACTCTGCATGCGATTCACGCAAAGTATATGACCGTTGCATTTTCCCGAAACCATTCTCGTATGACTTACCTTGGGCTAATATGTCGGGAAATGGCCAGTATCTTGAATTTACGAGACGGTGCATGAAAAATCGATCGAAACTCGACTCTGTGTGCGACTTCATGCAAAGTTTATAACCGTCACTTTTTTTCGAGAAACCATGCTCGTACGACTTCCCATGGGGGAATGGCCAGTATTTTGAATTTCCGAGACGGTGCATAAAAAATTGATCGAAACTCGAATCTGCGTGCGACTTCGCGGAAAGTTTATGACCGTCACGTTTTTTCTTAAAACCATGCTCATACGACTTACCATGGGCTAATACGTCGGGAATGGCCAATATTTTCAATTTTTGGGATGATGCATGAAAAACTGATCGAAACTCGACTCTGCACGCGATTCGCGCAAAGTATATGACCTTCGAGTTTTTTTATGAAACCGTGCTCAGATGACTTCCCATGGGCTAATACGTCGGGAATGGCCAGTATTTTGAATTTCCGAGGCGGTGCATGAAAAATCGATCGAAACTCGACTCTGCGCACGACTTCGTGCAAATATATGACCGTAGAGTTTTTTTACGAAATCATGCTCGTACGACTTTCCATGGGCATTATTTTGAATGGCGAGTATTTTGAATTTCCGAGATGTTGCATGAAAAACCGATCGAAACTCGACTCAGCGCGCGACTTCACACAAAGTTTATAACCGTCGTATTTTTTCACGAAACCGTGCTCGTATGACTTCCCATGGGCAAATACGTCGGGAATGTCAAGTATTTTGAATTTCAGAGACAGTGCACGAAAAACCGATTGAAACTCGTCTCTGCGTGCCACTTCGCGCAAAGTTTATGGCCATCGCATTTTTTCGTGAAACCATGCTCGTACGACTTACCATGTGCTAATATGTCGGGAATGTCTAGTATTTTGAATTTTTGAGACAGTGCACGAAAAATCAATCGAAACTCGACTCTGCGCGTTACTTTACGCAAAGTTTATGACCGTCACATTTGTTCATGAAACTGTGCTCGTAAGACATCCAATGGGCTAATACATCGGGAATGGCCAGTATTTTGAATTTTCGAGACGGTGCACGAAAAACCGATCGAAACTCGACTCTGTATGCTACTTCGTGCAAATTTTATAGCCGTCATGTTTTTTTGTGAAACCATATTCGTGCGACTTCCTATGGGCAATACGTCTGGAATGGCCAGTATTTTGAATTTCCGAGATGGTGCACAAAAAATCGATAGAGACTCGACTCTACGTGCGACATAACGCAAAGTTTATAACCATAGCGTTTTTTCATGAACTTGTTCGCATGACTTCCCATGGGGTAATACGTCAGGAATGGCCAATATTTTGAATTTCTAAGATGGTACATGAAAAATTGATCGAAACTTGACTCTGCGTGCAAAGTTTATGACCGTTGCATTTTTTCGCATAACCATGCTCGTACGACTTACAATGGGCTAATATGTCGGAATGGCCAGTATTTTTAAATTTCCGAGACGGTGCATGAAAAACCGATCGAAACTCGACACTGTGTGCGACTTCAAGAAAAGTTTATGACCGTCACATTTTTCCGAGAAACCAAGCTCGTACGACTTCCCATGGGCTAATACGTCGGGAATGGCTAGTATTTTGAATTTCAGAGACAGTGCACGAAAAACCGATTGAAACTCGTCTCTGCGTGCCACTTCGCGCAAAGTTTATGGCCATCGCATTTTTTCGTGAAACCATGCTCGTACGACTTACCATGGGCTAATATGTCGGGAATGGCTAGTATTTTGAATTTATGAGACAGTGCACGAAAAATCGATCGAAACTCGACTCTGCGCGTTACTTTACGCAAAGTTTATGACCGTCACATTTGTTCATGAAACTGTGCTCGTAAGACATCTAATGGGCTAATACGTCGGGAATGGTCGGTATTTTGAATTTTCGAGACGGTGCACGAAAAACTGATCGAAACTCGACTCTGTGCAAAATTTATGACCGTCGTATTTTTTCACGAAACCATGCTCATACGACATACCATGGGCTAATACGTCGGGAATGGCCAGTATTTTGAATTTCCGAGATGGTGCACGAAAAATCGATCGAAACTCGACTCTGCATGCTACTTCACGCAAATTTTATGACCGTCGTGTTTTTTCGTGAAATCGTATTCGTACAACTTCTCATGTGCTAATACGTCGGGAATGGCCAGTATTTTAAATTTCAGAGACGGTGCAAGAAAAACCATTCGAAACTCGACTCTGCGCGTGACTTCGTGTAATGTTTATGACCATTTTATTTTTTCGTGAAACTGTGTTCATATGACTTCCCATGGGCTAATACGTCGGGAATTGCCAATATTTTGAATTTCCAAATGGTATATGAAAAACTGATCGAAACTCGACTCTATGCGCAACTCCGTGCAAAGTTTATGACCGTCACATTTTTTCACGAAACCATGCTCGTACGACTTACCATGGGCTAATATGTCGGGAATGGCCATTATTTTGAATTTTCGAGATGGTGCACGAAAAACCGATCGTGACTCGAATTTGCGCATGACTTCGCGCAAAGTTTAGGACCGTCACATTTTTTCGTGAAACTGTGCTCGTACGACTTCCAATGGGCTAATATGTCGAGAATGGCCAATATTTTGAATTTTCGAGATGGTGCACAAAAAATCGATCGAAACTCGACTCTGCGTGCTACTTCACGCAAATTTTATAACCGTCCTGTTATTTTGTGAAACCATATTCGTACGACTTTCCATGCATGGGCTAATACGTCGGGAATGGCCAGTATTTTGAATTTCCGAGATGGTGCACGAAAAACCGATCGAAACTCGACTCTGCATGCTACTTCACGCAAATTTTATAACCGTCGTGTTTTTCGTGAAATCGTATTCGTACAACTTCTGATGTGCTAATACGTCGGGAATGGCCGGTATTTTGAATTTCAGAGACGGTGCATGAAAAACCGATCGAAACTTGACTCTGCGCGTTACTTCGTGCAATGTTTATGACCATTTTATTTTTTCGTGAAACCGTGTTCATATGACTTCCCATGGGCTAATACGTCGGGAATGGCCAATATTTTGAATTTCCAAATGGTATATGAAAAACCGATCGAAACTCGACTCTATGCGCAACTCCATGCAAAGTTTATGATCGTCGAAATTTTATAACGAAACTGTGCTTGTACGACTTCCCATGGGCTAATAAGACGGGAATGACCAGTATTTTGAATTTCCGAGACGGTGCACGAAAAACTGATCGAAACTCGACTCTGTGCAAAATTTATGACCGTCGCATTTTTTAATGAAACCATGCTCATACGACTTACCATGGGCTAATACGTCGGGAATGGCCAGTATTTTGAATTTCCGAGACGGTGCACGAAAAATCGATCGAAACTCGACTCTGCATGCTACTTCACGTAAATTTTATGACCGTCATGTTTTTTCGTGAAATCATATTCGTACAACTTCCCATGTGCTAATACGTCGGGAATGGCCAGTATTTTGAATTTCAGAGACGGTGCATGAAAAAACGGTCAAAACTTGACTCTGCGCGCGACTTCGTGCAATGTTTATGACCATTTCATTTTTTCGTGAAACCGTGTTCGTATGACTTCCCATGGGCTAATACGCCGGGAATGGCCAATATTTTGAATTTCCAAATGGTATATGAAAAACCGATCGAAACTCGACTCTACGCGTAACTCCGTGCAAAGTTTATGGCTGTCACATTTTTTCGCGAATCCATGCTCGTACGACTTACCATGGGAGCCAGTCTTTTGAATTTTTGAGATGGTGCATGAAAAACCGATCGAAACTCGGATCTGCGCGTGACTTCGTGCAAAGTTTATGACCGTCGCATTTTTTCCCGAAACCGTGCTCGTACGACATTCCATTTTTTTTTAAAAGTAAAGATAATGTATTTTATAAAAGTTTTGTAAAAAGAAGCTTTGTCTACATAAGCCATAGACTAAAGCCTGAAGTCTCTTAGTGTAGTCTAGAAGATTGCACCCCACTTAAAGAAGGTGAAATGGGCACACTTCATCAAACTCATCTCCAAGAGTAGCACAAGGAAGTTAATAAATAATAAGATGCAATAGCTAGACTGTTCTGGACTACATTTGGATACAAATCAAAATATAAGCTTTGCCCCATATAATACATTACAATCTTCATCATTATTCGAGAGATTATTGACTAATGGAAAAATTGAATCTTGTGAAAATCCCTTTCTCTCTTCATGTTAGGTGCTCTATATTCAATTCTTGCTCCATACATGATCATGAGTCCTGAAGAATCTCTATCAGAATTTGAGCTTTGTTCATGTTGTGACACTCAAAAATTCTGCCACACCTCTCCTTCAAAATTCCAAATAGCAAATCTGAATATAATTATTGCTAGTTGTTGAAGAGGCCCCTTTCTTGAGAAGCTTTGCATAAGCATTTCTAATTCATGATGCAAGTTTGGCCGTGGTAGCCTTTGAAGATCAAATCGCTTCAAGATCTCCTTCCATATCCAAGATGAATAATCACAAGCAAAGTGGAGATTGTCAACACTTTCTTCCTTTTGAATACACAAAGAGCACCGATTTACAATATAAATACCTCTTCGCTGCATATTGTCCATCGTAGAAAGTTTTCCGAGAAGGGCCTGCCATGTACATAAGGAATGTCGCTGTGAGCGTAGACTATCCCATGTCCAACTACTTGGGATCCACTTGTTGTTTCATCGTCTAATTTGGTTCCATGCAGATGTAGCACTAAATTTACCATTATCATGAAGCCAAATAAGCATATCTGAATAGTTGTTCTTGATTGGAATAGCCCTAATAGTTGGCCAAAGTAATAACATGTTAGGGGAGGTAGGGTTGGGAAGACACCATGTACCATTGTTAATAAATTCAGAAACCTTCCGGTCTTTGGGAGCCCCTAGATCCTGTCGTACTCTATCACCAAATATCTGAAATATACTTTTCCCATTCACCCAAGGATCATACCACATATCGCCTTGCCTTCAGAATTCCTTTCCAAGCAGAAGAATGAGATGTTTTTGCAGATGTTTCCCAGATTGATTCCTTGGTACCAAGCAAAAACCCATTGTGACCATAAGAAAGACTTGTTTTGTAAAATATCCCATAATTGTTTTACCAGACAAGCTTTATTCCAATCTCTAATATGTCGAAGATTCCGCCCCCCTTCATCCTTCGGTTTGCAAATGTTGTCCCAATTCACCATGTGCATTACCTTACCATCTGTGACATTCCAAAAGAAGTTCATAAGTAATTTATCAATATCAAGAAGAAGCCCGGCAGGTAGAAGGAATGCATGAGACCAATAAATAGAATAAGAGATCAACACAGATCAAATAAGTTCAAGTCGTCCAGCTTTAGAAAGAAGCCTATTTTTCCAAGAGGAAATTCTGTTCTTAATTTTTTATAGGATAGGCTGACAGGAGACTTTGTTGATTCCAATGGATATAAGTGGGAGACCCAAGTAAGGAACCGGTAAATTTCTTTCAGCAACTCCCAAAGTTTGAGCAATATGATCCTTATTATCAATGCAAGCACCCACATATACTTTGCTCTTTGCATGGTTTAGCTTAAGACCAGAAACTATACCAAATTCATTAAGAATATCTGCCAGATTACTCACAGAAACTGGATCATCTCGAAGGAAGATAATAAGGTCATCAGCAAATGTTATGTGCTTGATATAAACAGAACCATAATATGGTACCTTAATTTTGCCATTGGAAACACCCTCTTCTAACATACAACTGAGCCCTTCCATTGCAATGGTAAAAAGATAAGGAGATAGTGGATCGCCTTGCCGAATGCCATTCTTACTCTCGAAGAAGCCAATAGGTGAACCATTAAAGAGATTTGAAAATTTTGGAGTTTCTAACCAACATTGAATCCATTTAACCCAGTGATGATGGAAGCCCATATTATGGAGCATCATGAAAATAAAATGCCTATTGACCGAGTCAAATGCCTTTCCTAAATCAGCTTTAAAACATATCTTTTTCTCTTTTATTTTTGAGTGTAGATTCGAAACCAAATCATTAGCAAGCTGGACATTATGATGAATACTCCTCCCTTTAAGAAAAGCAGCCTGATTAGGACTAATGACCTTATTCATAACCTTTTGTAGTCTATCTGCCAGCAACTGAGAGATAACCTTATAAATAAAGTTGCACAGTGAAATAGGACTGTAGTTCTCTAATGAATCAGCTCCATTATTTTTAGGCACTAAAGAAATAAAAGTGCAATTCATTTCTTTAAGAATATGACCTGAGGAGAAAAAATGTCGACAAGCTTTTATGACATTGTTGCCTTCAATAGACCATGCAATTTGATAAAGCTCAGCTGGAAATCCGTCTGGACCAGGGCTTTTGTGCTTCGGGGACTTAAAAACAACTTTCACAATTTCATCATCCGTTATTGGGGCATTAAGATGAGAGAGGGCTTCAGAATCAAGTCGTCTTGTAGGCCCTATATGAATACTATTAGGCTGCTGCTCCTGATTGAGTAAGGAATAAAAAAATTGCTTGGTGTAATTTTTAACCTCATCCAAATCCTCAATGACATTACCATCTATACCTTTGCATTTTTTCATGCGATTAGTAGCCGTTCTGGTAGCAATAGCAGTATAGAAAAACTTCGCATTAGAATCCCCTAGAGTAAGCCAATACTGTCGTGACTTCTCTTTCAAAAAGCATTCCTCCTGCTTCAAAGCTTGCATAAAGTTATTTCTAGCAGCAGCCTCTTTGTATATAAGACTCGCATCCAGAGTTTAAAGATTTAGCTCGCTTTGCACTGCCATAAGTTGACTCTGCACGCAACTTCGCATAAAGTTTATGACCGTCGTATTTTTTCATGAAACCATGCTCGTACGACTTACCATGGGCTAATACATCGGGAATGGCCAGCAATTTGAATTTTTTTTTGGTACGTAAAGATAATATATTTTGTAAAAGATTTGTACAAGAAGCTTTGTCTACACAAGCCATAGACTAAAGCCTGAAGTCTCTTAGTGTAGTCGAGAAGATTGCACCCCACCTAAAGAAGGTGAAATAGGCACACTTCATCAAACTCATCTCCAAGAGTAGCACAAGGAAGTTAATAAATAATAAAATACAATAGCTAGACTGTTCTGGACTACTTGTTGATACATCATAAAATATAAGCTTTGCCCCATATAATACATTACAATCTTCGTCATTATTCAAGTGATTATTGACTAATGGGAAAATTGAATCTTGTGAAAATCCCTTTCTCTCTTCTTGTTAGGTTCTCTATATTCAATTCTTGCTCCATACATGATCCTGAGTCCCGAAGAATCTCTATCAGAATTTGAGATTTGTTCAAGTTGTGACACTCAAAAATTCTGCCACACCTCTCCTTCCAAATCCACCAAATAGCACATCTGAATATAATTCTTGCTAGTTGTGTAAGAGGTTCATTTCTTGAGAAGCTTTGCATAAGCATTTCTAATTCATGATGCAAGTTTGGCCATGGTAGCCTTTGAAGATCAAATCGCTTTAAGATCTCCTTCCATATCCAAGATGAATAATCACAATCAAAGTAGAGATGGTCAACACTTTCTTCCGTTTGCATACACAAAGAGCACCGATTTAAAATACCTCTTCACTGCATATTTTTCATCATAGGAAGTTTGCCGAGAAGGGCCTGCCATATACATAAGGAATGTCGTTGTGAGCATGGACTATCCCATGTCCAACTACTTGGGATCCACTTGTTGTTTCGTCATCTAATTTGGTTCCATGCAGATGTAGCACTAAATTTACCATTATCATGAAGCCAAATAAGCATATCTGAATAGTTGTTCTTGATTGGAATAGCCCTAATAGTCGGCCAAAGTAATAACATGTCAGGGGTGGTAGGGTTGGGAAGACACCATGTACCATTGTTAATAAATTCAGAAACATTCCAGTCTTTCGGAGCCCCCAGATCCTATCGTCCTCTATCACCAAATATCTGAAATATACTTTTCCCATTCACCCAAGGATCATACCATATATTAATATTGGTTCCAGAAGATAATACATAAGAAATATTGTAACGTAGCCATCGCCTTGCCTTCAGAATTCCTTTCCAAGCAGAAGAATGAGATGTTTTTGCAGATGCTTCCCAGATTGATTCCTTAGTTAGGTACCTAGCAAAAACCCATTGTGACCATAAGGAAGGCTTGTTTTGTAAAATATCCCATAATTGTTTTACCATACAAGCTTTATTCCTATCTCTAATATGTCGAAGATTCAGCCCCCCTTCATCCTTCGGTTTGCAAATGTTGTCTCAATTCACCATATGCATTGTCTTACCATAACTGTCATTCCAAAAGAAGTTCATAAGTAATTTATCAATATCATGGAGAAGCCCGGCAGGTAGAAGGAATGCATGAGACCAATAAATAGAATAAGAGATCAACACAGATCGAATAAGTTCAAGTCGTCCAGCTTTAGAAAGAAGCCTATTTTTCAAGAGAAAATTTTATTCTTAATTTTTTGTAGGATAGGCTGACAGGAGACTTTGTTGATTCCAATGGATATAAGTGGGCGACCCAAGTAAGGAACCGGTAAATTTCCTTCAGCAACTCCCAAAGTTTGAGCAATATGATCCTTATTGTTAATACAAGCACCCACATATACTTTGCTCTTTGCATGGTTTAGTTTAAGACCAGAAACTATACCAAATTCATTAAGAATATCTGCCAGATTACTCATAGAAACTGGATCATCTCGAAGGAAGATAATAAGGTCATCAGCAAATGTTATGTGAGAGATATAAACAGAACCATAATATGGTACTTTAATTTTGCCATTGGAAACAACCTCTTCTAACATACAACTGAGCCCTTCCATCGCAATGGTAAAAAGATAAGGAGATAGTGGATTGCCTTGCCGAATGCCATTCTTACTCCCGAAGAAGCCAATAGGTAAACCATTAAAGAGAATAAAAAATTTTGGGGTTTCCAAGCAGCATTGAATCCATTTAACCTAGTGCTGAGGGAAGCCCATATTATGGAGCATCATGTAAATAAAATGCCTATTGACTAAGTCAAAGGCCTTTCGTAAATCAGCTTTAAAACAGATTTTTCCCTCTTGTTTTTTAGTATTGATCCTTAACCAAATCATTAGCAAGCAGGACATTAAGATGAATACTCCTCCCTTTAAGAAAAGCAACCTGATTAGGACTAATGACCTTATTCATAACCTTTTGTAGTCTATCTGCCAGCAACTTAGAGATAACCTTATAAATAAAGTTGCAAAGTGAAATAGGATGGTATTTCTCCAATGAATCAGCTCGATCATTTTTAGGCACTAAAGAAATAAAAGTGCAATTCATTTCTTTAAGAATATGACCTAAGGAGAAAAAATGTCGATAAGCTTTTATGACATCGTTGCCTACAATAGACCTTGCAATTTGATAAAACTCAGTTGGAAATCCGTCTGGACCAGGGCTTTTGTGCTTCGGGGACTTAAAAACAACTTTCACAATTTTATCATCCGTTATTGGGGCATTAAGATGAGAGAGGGCTTCATAATCAAGTCGTCTTGTTGGCCCAACATGAATACTATTAGGCTGCTACTCCTGATTGAGTAAGGAATAAAAAAATTGCTTGGTGTAATTTTTAACCTCATCCAAATCCTCAATGAGATTACCATCCATACCTTTGCATTTTTTGATGCGATTTGTAGCCCTTCTGGTAGTAATAGCAGCATAGAAAAACTTCGTATTAGAATCCCCTAGAGTAAACCAATGTTGTCGTGACTTCTGTTTCAAAAAGCATTCCTCCTGCTTCAAAGCTTGCATAAAGTTATTTCTAGCAGCAGCCTCTTTGTATATAAGATTCGCATCTAGAGTTTGAAGATTTAGCTCGCTTTGCACTGCCATAAGTTCTTTCTTGCATAACTGAACCCTGTTGGTGATATTTCCAAATGTAGTCGAATTCCACTCCTTAAGTGCTGCTTTTCATGCTTTTAGTTTTTGACATAGGATGTAAGGGGGTGAACAAAACACATTAATGTCCCAAGCTGACTTCGAGCAAAGTTTATGGCCGTCGCATTTTTTTATGAAACCATGCTCGTATGACTTCCCATGGGCTAATACGTGGGAATGGCCAATATTTTGAATTTCCAAAACGGTACATGAAAAACAGATCTAAACTTGACTCTGCGCGCAACTCCACGTAAAGTTTATGACTATCGCATTTTTTCGCGAAACCAAGCTCGTACGACTTACCATGGGCTAATATGTCGGGAATAGCAAGTATTTTAAATTTTCAAGGCGGTGCACGAAAAACCGATCGAAACTCGAATCTGCGCGTGACTTCGCGCAAAGTTTATGACCGTCACGTTTTTTTGTGAATCCATGCTCGTACGACATTCCATGGGCTAATACGTCGAGAATGGCGAGTATTTTGAATTTCTGAGACGGTGCACGAAAAACCGATCGAAACTCGAATCTACGCGCGACTTCGTGCAAAGTTTATGATCATGCGTTTTTTCGTGAAACCATGCTCGTTCGACTTACCTTGGCTAATACGTCGGGAATGGCCAATATTTTGAATTTTTGGGATGGTGCACGAAAAATGGATCAAAATTTGACTCTGCGCGCGATTCACGCAAAGTATATGACCGTCGAGTTTTTTTGTGAAACCGTTCTCGTACGACTTCCCATGGGCTAATACATCGGGAATGCCCAATATTTTGAATTTTCAAAATGGTACACGAAAAATCGATCGAAACTCGACTCTGCGTGCAACTTCACGCAAAGTTTATGACCATCGCATTTTTTCGTGAAACCTTGCTCGTGCGACTTACAATGGGCTAATATGCCGGGAATGGCCAGTATTTTGAATTTCCGAGACGGTGCACGAAAAACCAATCAAAACTCGAATCTGCACGTGACTTCGCGCAAAGTATATGACCGTCGCATTTTTTCGCGAAACCGTGCTCGTACGACTTCTCATGGTCTAATACATCGAGAATGGCCAGTATTTTGAATTTTCGAGCGGTGCATGAAAAACCGATCGAAACTCGACTCTGTGTACGACTTCACGCAAAGTTTGTGTAATGGTTTCTTCTGATGAGGAACTACCGAATGATGTTTCTTACCGTGATCTTGATGGGTGCACCCGAAAGGTGAAAGTTATATATTATTGGAAGCCACAATGATGCAAGGTTTGTCTATCTTTTGGACATGTAAATGGTGCTTGCCAATAACCTTCACAAAAAATCACACAGGTCTACCGACCATGCCAAGAGCCACAGCATGGGGTCACTACCACTAATCCAAGCACTGATACTCCAGTGCCAACAGTGACGATGGCGGAGAAGATGAATGAGCACTCTGACTCGTTGGGGCAGCGACACGAACAAGAGAAAGACAAGTCAGGACTTTCATCTTTTCCTATTATATCAGAGACTTTCACTGCAGGAGCTTCCCATGGTTCTCACTCCCCAATAACAATCTCGCCTTCATGAATCATTCCTTCATATAATCAAGAAATTCCATTTCAACAACCACTTGTGAACCAAGACATTGCAACTCACCAAACTCATCGCGCTTCGACACATCCCGCTATTCAGGACTCCTTGCCTCAGGGTATGCAAAAATTTAAACATTTGCAAGATGTGGATGAGGTGGATAAATATAGGAATAAAGGATTAAAGGGTAAAGATATTATGCGAGAGGACCATGCAAAATCAAATGATACGAAAAAGGATGGTAGTGTCCTCCCAAAATCGCATGCGCTTCCTTCTATCTAGTATTGATGAAAATAATCTGTTGGAATATTCATGGACTTAATAAGACTGAGAAATGTCGGGAGCTCAATAGAATAATCTGATCTACTACATGTGATATTGTGATTCTTGTGGAAACAAAAATTAAAACTCATCGTGTTCGAGTTCAGAAGAATTTAATATGGCCTGAGGCAGAACTTTTTACTAATGATTCTCAGGATACTTATGGTCGAGTTTCGGTCTTATGGCATCTTAACCTTGTTATAGTTCGGTTTATTTCAGCTACTAATCAATTCATTCATCTTAAGGTAGAGGATAAACAGACTGGATGTCAATTCAATATTACCGATATTTACGCATCTAACAGTATGTCTGACAGAAATGCTCTATGGCGTGATCTGGTTAGCATTGCAAATAGTTATCCTATAGTACCTTGGATTATTCTTGGTGACTTTAATACTGTCAGATACACAAATGAGAAAGTGGGGTTAGAGTGCTTTCTGAATGTCAGCTTCAACATTTTAATGATTGTATAGATACTGCTGCATTGAGTGACATGAAATCTGTAAGTGATTGGTTCTCATAGAATAACCAAAGTGCTGCTGACAGAAAAATTATGGCTCGACTTGACAAATGTTTGATTAATTAGGAATGGTTAGCAGTTTTCCCAGATTCACTTCTTGAGTACGGTGCTAAGTTATTTTCCAGAGTCAAGAAACCTTTTAGATTTTTTAATATATGGAGTTCTCACCCTAAGTTCCTCGAAGTTATTAAGTCAGCTTGGGACATTAATGTGTTTGGTTCTCCCCCTTACATCCTATGTCAAAAACTAAAAGCATGCAAAGCAGCACTTAAGGAGGGGAATTCAACTACATTTGGAAATATCACCAACAGGGTTCAATTATGCAAGAAAGAACTTATGGCTCAAACATTGGGAGTTGCTGAAGGAAATTTACCGGTTCCGTACTTGGGTCTCCCACTTATATCCACTCGAATCAACAAAGTCTCCTGTCAACCTATCCTACATAAAATTAAGAACAGAATTTCCTCTTGGAAAAATAGGCTTCTTTCTAAAGCTGGACGACTTGAACTTCCTACGATGGACAATATGCAGCGAAGAGGTATTTATATTGTAAATCGGTGCTCTTTGTGTATGCAAAAGGAAGAAAGTGTTGACCATCTCTACTTTGATTGTGATTATTCATCTTGGATATGGAAGGAGATCTTGAAGCGATTTGATCTTCAAAGGCTACCACGACCAAACTAGCATCATGAATTAGAATTGCTTATGCAAAGCTTCTCAAGAAAGGGGCCTCTTACACAACTAGCAAGAATTATATTCAGATGTGCTATTTGGTGGATTTGGAAGGAGAGGTGTGGCAGAATTTTTGCGTGTCACAACATGAACAAAGCTCAAATTCTTATAGAGATACTTCAGGACTCACGATCATGTATGGAGCAAGAATTGAATATAGAGCACCTAACAAGAAGAGAGAAAGGGATTTTCACAAGATTCAATTTTTCCATTAGTCAATAATCACTTGAATAATGATAAAGATTGTAATGTATTATATGGGGCAAAGCTTATATTTTGTGATGTATCCATAAGTAGTCCATAACAGTCTAGCTATTGTATTTTATTATTTATTAACTTCCTTGTGCTACTCTTGGAGATGAGTTTGATGAAGTGTGCCCATTTCACCTTCTTTAGGTGGGGTGCAATCTTCTGAACTACACTAATAGACTTCAGGCTTTAGTCTATGGCTTGTGTAGACAAAGCTTCTTTGTACAAATATTTTACAAAATACATTATCTTTACTTACGAAAAAAAAAAGTTTATGACTATTGTATTTTTTCGAGAAATCATGCTCGTACGACTTCCCTTGGGCTAATACGTCGGTAATGGCTAGTATTTTGAATTTCTGAGATGGTGCATGAAAAACCGATCGAAACTCGACTCTACGCACGACTTTGCGCAAAGTTTATGACCATTGTGTTCTTTTCGTGAAACCATTTTCGTATGACTTCCCATGGGCTAATACGTCGGGAATGACCAATATTTTGAATTTCCAAAATGGTGCATGAAAAACCGATCGAAACTCGACTCTGTGCGTAACTCCGTGCAAAGTTTATGTGGGCTAATATGTCGGGAATGGCCAGTATTTTGAATTTCTGAGACAGTGCACGAAAAATCGATCGAAACTCGACTCTGTGCACGACTTCGCAAAATATATGACCGTTGAGTTTTTTTGCAAAATCGTGCTTGTACGACTTCCCATGGGCTAATACGTCAGGAATGGCCAGTATTTTGAATTTTCGAGACGGTGCATGAAAAACCGATCGTAACTCGAATCAACGCGCGACTTCGCGCAAAGTATATGACCGTCGTATTTTTCCATGAAACCATGCTCGTACGACTTACCATGGTCTAATACGTCGGGAATATCCAGTATTTTGAATTTTTGAGATGGTGCACGAAAAACTGATCGAAACTCGAATCTTTCCCATGGTCTAATACATCGGGAATGGCCAATATTTTGAATTTTCAAGACAGTGCATGAAAAATCGATTAAAACTTGACTGCGCGTGACTTTGTGCAAAGTTTTTGGCCGTCACGTTGTTTCGTGAAACCAAGCTCGTACGACTTCCCACGAGCTAATACGTCGGGAATGGCCAGTATTTTGAATTTCCGAGACGGTGCATGAAAAACCGATCGAACTCGACTCTGCGTGCTATTTCGCGTAAATTTTAAGATCGTCATGTTTTTTCGTGAAATCGTATTCATACAACTTCACATGTGCTAATACGTCGGGAAATCGTGCTTGTATTACTTCCCGTGGGCTAATAAGACGGGAATGACCAATATTTTGAATTTTCGAGACGGTGCACGAAAAACCGTTTGAAACTCGACTCTGCACAAAGTTTATGACCGTCACATTTTTTCTTGAAACCATGCTCGTACGACTTACCATGGGCTAATACGTCGAGAATGGCCAGTATTTTGAATTTTCGAGACGGTGCACGTAAAATCGATCGAAACTCGACATTGCGCGTGACTTCTCGTAAAATCGATCAAAACCGTTGCATTTTTCGTAAAACCATGCTTGTATGACTTATCATGGGCTAATACATTGGGATTGGCCAGTATTTTGAATTTCCAAGACGGTGCACGAAAAATCGATTGAAACTCGACTCTGCTCGCAACTTCCTGAAAGTTTATGACCATTACATTTTTTCGTGAAACCATGTTGGCTTCCCATGGTCTAATACGTCGGGAATGGCCAATATTTTAAATTTCCAAGACAGTGCACAAAAAATTGATTGAAACTCGACACTGCGCGTGACTTCGCGCAAAGTTTATGGCCAACGCGTCTTTTCGCGAAACCATGCTCGTACGACTTCTCATGGGCTAATACATCGGGAATGGCCAATATTTTGAATTTCCAAAGCGGTACACAAAAAACTGATCGAAACTTGACTCTGCGGGCAACTCCACGCAAAGTTTATGACTTATGACTTACCATGGGCTAATATGTCGGGAATAGCCAGTATTTTGAATTTCCGAGACGGTGCATGAAAAATCGATTGAAACTCGAATCTGTGCTTGACTTCACGTAAAGTTTATGACCGTCGTGTTTTTTCTCGAAACCGTGCTCGTACGGCTTCCCATGGGCTAATACGTCGGGAATGGCTAGTATTTTGAATCCATGCTCGTATGACTTCCGAGACGATGCACGAAAATCCGCTAGAAACTCGAATCTGCGGGCAACTTCGCGTAAAGTTTATGACCGTCGAGTTTTTTTGTGAAACCGTGCTCGTACGACTTCCCATGGGCTAATACGTCGGGAATGGCCAGTATTTTAAATTTCTAAGACGGTGCATGAAAAACTGATCGAAACTCGACTCTGTGTGCGACTTCACGTAAAGTTTATGATCGTCACATTTTTTTGTGAAACCTTGCTCGTACCACTTCCCATGGTACGAGCAAGGTTTTTGAATTTTTGAATTTTTGTGAAACCTTGCTCGTACCACTTCACGTAAAATATGTCGGGAAAGGCCAATATTTTGAATTTTTGAGATGGTACACAAAAAACCGATCGAAACTAGACTCAGCGTGCGACTTCGCGCAGAGTATATGATCATCGAGTTTATTTGTGAAACTATGCTCGTACGACTTCCCATGGGCTAATACGTTGGGAATGGCTATTATTTTGAATTTCCAAGACGGTACATGAAAAACTGATCGAAACTCGACTCGTCTCGCGACTTCGCGCAAAGTTTATGACTATTGCATTTTTTCGAGAAACCGTGCTCATACGATTGACTCCCAATGGGTAGTATTTTAAATTTTTGAGACGGTGCATGAAAAAACGATCGAAACTCAACTTTGTGCGCGACTTCACGCAAAGTTTATGACCATTGCATTTTTTCGTGAAACTGTGTTCGTATGACTTCCCGTGGGCTAATACGTCGGGAATGGCCAATATTTTGAATTTCCAAAATGGTACATGAAAAACCAATCGAATCTCAACTCTATGCGCAACTCCGTGCAAAGTTTATGACCGTCACATTTTTCGTGAAACCGTGCTCGTACGACATACCATGGGCTAATATGTCGGGAATGGCCATTATTTTGAATTTTTTAGATGGTGCACGAAAAATCGATCGAAACTCGAATCTGTCCGTGACTTCGCACAAAGTTTATGACCGTCACGTTTTTTCATGAAACTGTGCTCGTACGACTTCCCTGGGATAATACGTCAGGAATGGCCAGTATTTTGAATTTCTGAGATTGTGGACGAAAAACCAATCGAAACTCGACTCTGCGTGCAACTTCGCACAAATTTTATGACCGTCATGTTTTTTCGTGAAACCATATTCGTACGACTTCCAATGGGCTAATACTTCTGGAATGACCAATATTTTGAATTTTCGAGACGGTGCACGAAAAACCGATCGAAAGTCGACTCTGCGCGCCACTTCGCGTTAAGTTTATGTTCATCGTGTCTTTTTGTGAAACGTACTCGTATGACTTACCATGGGCTAATAAATCTGGAATGGCCAGTATTTTGAATTTTCAAGACGGTACACGAAAAATCGATCGAAACTCGACTCTGCGCGTGACTTCACGCAAAGTTTATGACCGTCACGTTTTTTCACGACCGTGCTTGTACGACTTCCCATGGGCTAATAAGACGTGAATGACCAGTATTTTGAATTTTCGAGATGGTGCACGAAAAATTGATCGAAACTCGACTCTGCGTAAATTTTATGACCGTCGTATTTTTCGCGAAACCATGCTCGTACGACTTGTCATGGGCTAATACATCGGGAATGGCCAGTATTTTGAATTTTCGAGATGGTGCACGAAAAACCGATCGAAACTCGACTTTGTGCAAAGTTTATGACCGTCGTATTTTTTCGTGAAACCAAGCTCGTATGACTTACCATGGGCTAATACGTTGGGATTGGCCCGTATTTTGAATTTCATAGACGGTGCACGAAAAATCGATCGAAACTCGACTCTACTTGCTACTTCACGAAAGTTTATGACCATTGCATTTTTTCGTGAAACCATGTTCGTATGACTTCCCATGGTCTAATATGTCGGGAATGGCCAATATTTTAAATTTCCAACACAGTGCATGAAAAATCGATCGAAACTCGACTCTGCGCACGACTTCGCACAAAGTTTATGACCATCGTATTTTTTCGTGAAACCATGCTCATATGACTTACCATGGGCTAATACGTTGGGATTGGCCAGTATTTTGAATTTTCGAGACGGTGCACAAAAAATCGATCGAAACTTGACTCTGCTCGCAGCTTCGCGACAGTTTATGACAATTGCATTTTTTTGTGAAACCATGTTAGTATGACTTCCCATGGTCTAATACGTCGGGAATGGCCAATATTTTGAATTTCCAAGATAGTGCATGAAAAACTGATTGAAACTTGACTCCGCGCGTGACTTCGGGCAAAGTTTATGGCCGTCACATTTTTTCGCAAAACCATGCTCGTACGACTTCCCACGAGCTAATACGTCGGGAATGGCCAGTATTATGAATTTCGGAGACGGTGCTCGAAAAATCGATCGAAACTCGACTCTGCGCATGACTTCGCGCAAATATATGACCGTTTAATTTTTTTGCGAAATCGTGCTCGTACGACTTCCCATGGGCTAATACGTCGGGAATGGCCAGTATTTAGAATTTTCGAGATGGTGAACGAAAAACAGATCGAAACATGACTCAACGCGTAACTTCACGCAAAGTTTATGACCGTCGTATTTTTTTGTGAAATCGTGCTTGTACGACTTCCCGTGGGCCAATAAGATGGGAATGACCAGTATTTTGAATTTTCGAGACGGGGCACGAAAAACCGATCGAAACTTGACTCTGCGCAAAGTTTATGACCGTTCCATTTTTTTCGTGAAACCATGCTCATACGACTTACCATGGGCTAATACGTCGGGAATGGCCAGTATTTTGAATTTTCGAGATGATGCACGTAAAACCGATTGAAACTCGACTCTGCGCGTGACTTCGCGTAAAGTTTATGACCGTCGCATTTTTTCACGAAACCATGCTCGTATGACTTGCTCGTACGACTACTAATGGGCTTTAATACGATGGGAATGGGGGGAATGGGCCAGCGTTCCCTTGCGTGCATGCGTGAGTGCTCTGCTCTGCTTGGGCCTGCGCTTGCGCTTGCGATCAGCACTGGGGACGGTAGCCTCTTCTCTTACCGAAGAGTGGGCAGCGGAGGGCGTTTGCTCCCTTAAGCGATTTCTCCTCTCCGATCGCTCCGCGGCGAATTCAAGCATGGAAGGCTGGCGGTCGCTCCTGCGATCAGCGATTCCAGGCTGGGAATCAGCGATTTCAGGCGTGGAAGAGCGGCGACTCTTCTCCCCTAGGCGCGGGACGGACTCTAGGGCGAGAAACGGTGGAGGCTGCACTGCGATTGGGGCTGGGTTCACTGTCGCTCTGCGATCATGCGGCAACTCCAGCGTGGAAAGGGCGACGGCTGCTTCTGCAATCGGTGTGGAAAGGGCGACGGCTGCGACCTTAGTGTGGGAAGGGTGGTGGCTTCCTCTCCCCGACGCGGCTGGCGGTCTCTAGGGCGAGCGACGCCATGGATGCGAGCGGCCAGATGCGGCACTCTACTTCGCATCCTCTGTTCCAGCGGGATGCTCCTCTGCTGGCTTCTTCCCAGCGGCCTGCGCTGGATGCTTCACAGCGGAACGCCCCTCTCCAGCAGTCACAACGGGAGAGGGTTGCTCCTCAGCCGCTGGTTACTGCACAGCGGGAGGGGGTTGCTCCTCTCCAACAACCGCTGGTTCCTCCCCAACAGCTTAGGCCGGTTTCACACCAGGATGTTCCACCGCTGATTTCTTCTCGACGGGATGCTCCTTCAATGAACCAAGCCCAAGATCGTTCACGATCTAGATCACGACCTCCTGCTCCTATTTCCCGAGATCCTCGGCCTTGGAGTAGCCTCTTCAAGGCTCCAGTGGGTAATCCGGATCTTCGACTGGACTTTTTTGCTCCAAAAGTACAGGCTGATCAGAAGATTACTCTGTGTACGAGGCTATTGATTCTGACGAACTAATTGAGACATGGTCCATGGCAATTGTGGGCTACGTTGTTGGACTAAGAACATCCTTTTTTCCATTATCCTCATACATTAGGACTCGATGGGGAATATCAACATTTGATATTCATATGTTGGAGACCGGATTCTTTGTATGCAGGCTTTACTTTGAAGAAGATTTACAACGGGTCCTTGAAGGATTTTGGACTATCCGTGGTCATCCAATGATACTACGACGCTGGGCACCTGATGTGCGAATGGAGCTAGACAGTCTACAGTCTATCCCAATATGGGTTTCTTTCCATGGACTTCAACTACATCTCTGGGGTCGTCGTTTTATTGCAAAGCTTTGCAGCACCCTGGGACAGCCATTATATATTGATAAGGCAATAGCTTCGCATACGAGATTGACTTTTGCCAGAGGTTCTGTAATGGTTTCTTCTGATGAGAAACTATCGAATGATGTTTCTTACCGTGATCTTGATGGGAGCACTCGAAAGGTGAAAGTTTCATATTCTTGGAAGCCACAATGATGCAAGGTTTGTCTATCTTTTGGACATGTAAATGGTGCTTGCCAACAACCTTCACAAAAAATCACACAGGTCTACCGACCACGCCAAGAGCCACAGCATGGAGTCACTACCACTAATCCAAGCACTGATACTCCAGTGCCAACAGTGACGATGGCGGAGAAGATGAAAGAGCACTCTGACTCGTTGGGGCAGCGACACGAACAAGAGAAAGACAAGTCAGGACTTTCATCTTTTCCTATTATATCGAAGAATTTCACTGCAGGAACTTCCCATGGTTCTCACTCCCCAATAACAACCTCGCCTTCACGAATCATTCCTTCAGATAATCAGAAAATTTTATTTCAACAACCTCTTGTGAACCAAGACATTGCAACTCACCAAACTCATTGCGCTTCGACACATCCCGCTATTCAGGACTCCTTGCCTCAAGGTATGCAAAAATTTAAACATTTGCAAGCTGTGGATGAGGTGGATAAATATAGGAATAAAGGATTAAAGGGTAAAGATATTATTCGAGAGGACCATGCAAAATCAAAGGATACGAAAAAGGATGGTAGTGTCCTCCCAAAATCGCATGCTCTTCCTTCTATCTAATATTGATGAAAATAATCTGTTGGAATGTTCGTGGACTTAATAAGACTGAGAAATGTCGGGAGCTCAATAGAATAATCTGATCTGCTGCATGTGATATTGTGATTCTTGTGGAAACAAAAATTAAAGCTCATCGTGTTCGAATTCAGAAGAATTTAATATGGCCCGAGGTAGAACATTTTACTAACGATTCTCAGGATACTTATGGTCGAGCTTGGGTCTTAAGGCATCCTAACCTTGTTACAGTTTGGTTTATTTCTGCTACTAATCAATTCATTCATCTTAAGGCAGAGGATAAACAGACTGGATGTCAATTCAATATAATCGATATTTACGCATCTAACAGTATGTCTGACAGAAATGCTCTATGGCGTGATCTGGATAGCATTGCAAATAGTTATCCTATAGTACCTTGGATTGTTCTTGGTGACTTTATACTATCAGATACACAAATGAGAAAGTGGGGGGTAGAGTGCTTTTCGAATGTCAGCTTCAACATTTTAATGATTGTATAGATACTGCTGCATTGACTGACATGAAATCTGTAGGTGATTGGTTCTCATGGAATATTCAAAGTGCTGCTGACAGAAAAATTATGGCTTGACTTTATTAATCAGGAATGGTTAGCAGTTTTCCCAGATTCGCTTCTTGAGTACGGTGCTAAGTTATTTTCCAGAGTCAAGAAACCTTTTAGATTTTTTAATATGTGGAGTTCTCACCCTAAGTTCCTCGAAGTTATTAAGTCAGCTTGGGACATTAATGTGTTTGGTTCTCCCCCTTACATCCTATGTCAAAAACTAAAAGCATGCAAAGCAGCACTTAAGGAGTGGAATTCAACTACATTTGGAAATATCACCAACAGGGTTCAGTTATGCAAGAAAGAACTTATGGCAGTGCAAAGTGAGCTAAATATTCAACCTCTATATGCGAATCTTATATACAAAGAGGCTGCTGCTAGAAATAACTTTATGCAAGCTTCGAAGCAGGAGAAATTCTTTTTGAAACAGAAGTCACGACAACATTGGCCTACTCTAGGGGATACTAATACGAAGTTTTTCTATACTGCTATTGCTACCAGAAGGGCTACTAATCGCATAAAAAAATACAAAGGTATAGATGGTAATCTCATTGAGGATTTGGATGAGGTTAAAAATTACACTAAGCATTTTTTTTATTCCTTACTCAATCAGGAGTAGCAGCCTAATAGTATTCACGTTGGGCATACAAGACGACTTGATTCTGAAGCCCTCTCTCATCTTAATGCCCTAATAACAGATGATGAAATAGTGAAAGTTGTTTTTAAGTCCACGAAGCACAAAAGCCCTGGTCTAGATGGATTTTCAGCTGAGTTTTATCAAATTGCATGGTCTATTGTAGGCAACGATGTCATAAAAGCTTGTCGACATTTTTTCTCCTCATGTCATATTCTTAAAGAAGTTAATTATACTTTTATTTCTTTAGTCCCTAAAAATGATGGAGCTGATTCATTGGAGAACTACCGTCCTATTTCACTATGCTACTTTATTTATAAGGTTATCTCTAAGTTGCTGGCAGATAGACTACAAAAGGTTATGAATACGTTCATTAGTTCTAATCAGGCTATTTTTCTTAAAGGGAGGAGTATTCATCATATTGTCCTGCTTGCTAATGATTTGGTTAAGGATCTACACTCAAAAACAAGAGGGAAAAGGATCTGTTTTAAAGCTGATTTACGAAAGGCCTTTGACTCAGTCAATAGACATTTTATTTACATGATGCTCCATAATATGGGCTTCCCTCAGCACTGGGTTAAATGGATTCAATGTTGCTTAGAAACTCCAAAATTTTTTATTCTCTTTAATGGTTCACCTATTGGCTTCTTCGGGAGTAAAAATGGCATTCGGCAAGGCGATCCACTATCTCCTTATCTTTTTACCATTACGATGGAAGGGCTCAGTTGTATGTTAGAAGAGGGTGTTTCCAATGGCAAAATTAAGGTACCATATTATGGTTATGTTTATATCTCACACATAACATTTGCCGATGACCTTATTATCTTCCTTCGAGATGATCCAGTTTCTGTGAGTAATCTGGCAGATATTCTTAATGAATTTGATATAGTTTCTAGTCTTAAGCTAAACCATGCAAAGAGCATAGTATATGTGGGTGCTTGCATTGACAATAAGGATCATATTGCTCAAACATTGGGAGTTGCTGAAGGAAATTTACCGGTTCGGATCACTCTATTATGCATATACATGCAGATAAAGCACTACCCAGAGTCAAGAAACATTTTAGATTTTTTAATATGTGGAGTTCTCACCCTAAGTTCCTCGAAGTTATTAAGTCAGCTTGGGACATTAATGTGTTTGGTTCTCCCCCTTACATCCTATGTCAAAAACTAAAAGCATGCAAAGCAGCACTTAAGGAGTGGAATTCAACTACATTTGGAAATATCACCAACAGGGTTCAGTTATGTAAGAAAGAACTTATGGCAGTGCAAAGCGAGCTAAGTCTTCAACCTCTAGATGTGAATCTTATATACAAAGAGGCTGCTGCTAGAAATAACTTTATGCAAGCTTTGAAGCAGGAGGAATGCTTTTTGAAACAGAAGTCACAACAGCATTGTCTTACTCTAGGGGATTCTAGTACGAAGTTTTTCTATGCTGCTATTGCTACCAGAAGGGCTACTAATCGCATCAAAAAATGCAAATGTATAGATGGTAATCTCATTGAGGATTTGGATGAGGTTAAAAATTACACCAAGCAATATTTTTATTCCTTAATCAGGAGCAGCAGCCTAATAGTATTTATGTTGGGCCTATAAGACGACTTGATTCTGAAGCCCTCTCTCATCTTAATGCCCCAATAACGGATGATGAAATTGTGAAAGTTGTTTTTAAGTCCCGGAAGCATAAAAGCCCTGGTCCAGACGGATTTCCAGCTGAGTTTTATCAAATTGCATGGTCTATTGTAGGCAACGATGTCATAAAAGCTTATCGACATTTTTTTCCTCAGATCATATTCTTAAAGAAATGAATTGCACTTTTATTTGTTTAGTGCCTAAAAACGATGGAGCTGATTCATTGGAGAACTACCGTCCTATTTCACTGTGCAACTTTATTTATAAAGTTATCTCTAAGGTGCTGACAGATAGACTACGAAAGGTTATGAATAAGGTCATTAGTCCTAATCAAGCTGCTTTTCTTAAAGGGAGGAGTATTCATCATAATGTCCTGCTTGCTAATGATTTGGTTAAGCATCTACACTAAAAAATAAGAGGGAACAAGATCTGTTTTAAAACTGATTTACGAAAGGCCTTTGACTCAGTCAATAGACATTTTATTTACATGATGCTCCATAATATGGGCTTCCCTCAGCACTGGGTTAAATGGATTCAATGTTGCTTAGAAACTCCAAAAATTTTTATTCTCTTTAATGGTTCACCTATTGGCTTCTTCGGGAGTAAAAATGGCATTCGGCAAGGCGATCCACTATCTCCTTATCTTTTTACCATTACGATGGAAGGGCTCAGTTGTATGTTAGAAGAGGGTGTTTCCAATGGCAAAATTAAGGTACCATATTATGGTTATGTTTATATCTCACACATAACATTTGCCGATGACCTTATTATCTTCCTTCGAGATGATCCAGTTTCTGTGAGTAATCTGGCAGATATTCTTAATGAATTTGGTATAGTTTTGGTCTTAAGCTAAACCATGCAAAGAGCAAAGTATATGTGGGTGCTTGCATTAACAATAAGGATCATATTGCTCAAACTTTGGGAGTTGCTGAAGGAAATTTACCGGTTCCTTACTTGGGTCTCCCACTTATATCCACTGGAATCAACAGAGTCTACTGTCAGCCTATCCTACAAAAAATTAAGAACAGAATTTCCTCTTGGAAAAATAGGTTTCTTTCTAAAGCTGGACGACTTGAACTTATTCGATCTGTGTTGATCTCTTATTCTATTTATTGGTCTCATGCATTCCTTCTACCTGCCGGGCTTCTCCATGATATTGATAAATTACTTATGAACTTCTTCTGGAATGACACAGATGGTAAGGCAATGCACATGGTGAATTGGGAAAATATTTGTAAATCGAAGGATGAAGGGGGGTTGAATCGTCGGCATATTATAGATTGGAATAATGTTTGTCTGGTAAAATAATTATGAGATATTTTACAAAATAAGTCATCCTTATGGTCAAAGTGGGTTTTTGCTAGGTACCAATCCAAGGAATCAATCTGGGAAGCATCCGTAAAAACATCTCATTCTGCTGCTTGGAAAGGAATTCTGAAGGCAAGGAGATGGCTACGTAACAATATTTCTTATGTGATCTCTTCTGGAACCAATATTAATATGTGGTATGATCCTTAGGTGAATGAGAAAAGTATATTTCAGATATTTGATGATAGAGTACGACAGGATCTGGGGGCTCCCAAAGATTGGAAGGTTTCTGAATTCATTGACAATGGTACATGTTGTCTTCCCAACCCTACCTCCCCTGACATGTTATTACTTTGGCCAACCATTAGGGCTATTCCAATCAAGAACAACTCTTCAGATATGCTTATTTGACTTCATTATAATGGTAAATTTAGTGTTACATCTGTATGGAACCATATTAGACAACGAAACAACAAGTGGATCCCAATTAGATGGACATGGGATAGTCCATGCTCACAGCGACATTCCTTATGTACATGGCAGGCCCTTCTCGGCAAACTTCCTACGATGGACAATATACAGCGAAGAGGTATTTATATTGTAAATCGGTGCTCTTTGTGTATGCAAAAGGAAGAAAATGTTGACCATCTCTACTTTGCTCGTGATTATTCATCTTGGATATGGAAGGAGATCTTGAAGCGATTTAATCTTCAAAGGATACCATGGCCAAACCTGCATCATGAATTAGAAATTCTTATGCAAAGCTTATCAAGAAAGGGGCCTCTTACACAACTAGCAAGAATTATATTTAGATGTGCTATTTGGTGGATTTGGAAGGAGAGGTGTGGCAAAATTTTTGAGTGTCACAACATGAACAAAGCTCAAATTCTGATAGAGATCCTTTATGTCTCACGATCATGTATGGAGCAAGATTTGAATATAGAGCACCTAACAAGAAGAGAGAAAGGGATTTTTACAAGATTCAATTTTTTCATTAGTCAATAATCTCTCAAATAATGATGAAGATTGTAATATATTTATTATATGGGGCAAAGCTTATATTTTGTGATGTATCCACAAGTAGTCCAGAACAGTCTAGCTATTGCATTTTATTATTTATTAACTTCCTTTTGCTACTCTTGGAGTGAGTTTGATGAAGTGTGCCCATTTCACCTTCTTTAGGTGGGGTGCAATCTTCTCGACTACACTAATAGACTTCAGGCTTTAGTCTATGGCTTGTGTAGAAAAAGCTTCTTTGTATAAATCTTTTACAAAATATATTATCTTTACTTACAAAAAAAAAGAATTGAATATAGAGCACCTAACAAGAAGAGAGAAAGGGATTTTCATAAGATTCAATTTTTTCATTAGTCAATAATCTCTCGAATAATGATGATGATTGTAATGCATTATATGGGGCAAAGCTTATATTTTGTGATGTATAAACAAGTAGTCCAGAACGGTCTAGCTATTGTATTTTATTATTTATTAACTTCCTTGTGCTAATGAAGTGAGCCCATTTCACCTTCTTTAGGTGGGGTGCAAACTTCTCGACTACACTAAGAGACTTCAGGCTTTAGTCTATGGCTTATGTAGACAAAGCTTCTTAGTACAAACCTTTTACAAAATACATTATCTTTACTTACCAAAAAAAAAATGGTTTATGGCCGTCGTGTTTTTTCGTGAAACCATGCTCGTACGACTTACCATGTATACATCGGGAATGACTAGTATTTTGAATTTCCCAGATGGTGCACGAAAAACTGATCGAAACTCGACTCTACGGGCGACTTTGCGTAAAGTTTATGACCGTCACATTTTATAGTGAAACCGTGCTCGTACGACTTCCAATAGGCTAATATGTCGGGAATTGCCAGTATTTTGAATTTTCGAGACAGTGCACGAAAAACCGATCGAAACTTGACTCTACGCACGACATCGTACAAATATATGACCGTTGAGTTTTTTTGCGAAATCGTGCTCGTATGACTTCCCATGGGCTAATACGTCGGGAATGGCCAGTATTTTGAATTTTCGAGACGGTGCATGAAAAATCGATCGAAACTCGACTCAACGCGCGACTTCGCGCAAAGTTTATGACCGTCGCATTTTTTTACGAAACTGTGCGTGTACGACTTCCCATGGGCTAATAAGACGGGAATGACCAGTATTTTGAATTTTCGAGATGGTGCACGAAAAATCGATCGAAACTCGACTCTGCGCAAAATTTATGACCGTCGTGTTTTGTTGCGAAACCATTCTCGTATGACTTACCATGGGCTAATACAATGATGAAGATTATAATGTATTATATGGGGCAAAGCTTATATTTTGTGTTGTATCCACAAGTAGTCCAGAACAGTCTAGCTATTGCATTTTATTATTTATTAACTTCCTTGTGCTACTCTTGGAGATGAGTTTGATGAAGTGTGCCCATTTCACCTTCTTTAGGTGGGGTGCAATCTTCTCGGCTACACTAAGAGACTTCAGGCTTTAGTCTATGGCTTGTGTAGACAAAGCTTCTTTGTACAAATCTTTTACAAAATACATTATCTTTACTTACCAAAAAAAAATACCATGGGAAGTCGGTGCAGCGAAGAGTTATATGACCATCGAGTTTTCTTGCGAAACTGTGCTCGTACGACTTCCCGTAGGCTCCTTCTCGACAAACTTCCTACGTTGTACAATATGCAGCGAAGAGGTATTTATATTGTAAATCGGTGCTCTTTGTGTATGCAAAAGGAAGAAAGTGTTGACCATCTCTACTTTGCTTGTGATTATTCATCTTGGATATGGAAGGAGATCTTGAAGCGATTTGATATTCAAAGGCTACTACGGCCAAACTTGCATCATGAATTAGAAATGCTTATGTGAAGCTTCTCAAGAAAGGGGCCTCTTACACAACTAGCAAGAATTATATTCAGATGTGCTATTTGGTGGATTTGGAAGGAGAGGTGTGGCAGAATTTTTGAGTGTCACAACATGAACAAAGCTCAAATTCTTATAGTGATTCTTCAGGACTCATGATCATGTATGGAGCAAGAATTGAATATAGAGCACATAACAAGAAGAGAGAAAGAGATTTTCACAAGATTCAAATTTTCCATTAGTCAATAATCTCTCCAATAATGATGAAGATTGTAATGTATTATATGGGGCAAAGCTTATATTTTGTGATGTATCCACAAGTAGTCCAGAACAGTCTAGCTATTACATTTTATTATTTATTAACTTCCTTATGCTACTCTTGGAGATGAGTTTAATGAAGTGTGCCCATTTCACCTTCTTTAGGTATGGTGCAATCTTCTCGACTATACTAAGAAACTTCAGGCTTTAGTCTATGGCTTGTGTAGACAAAGCTTCTTTGTACAAATCTTTTACAAAATACATTATCTTTACTTACCAAAAAAAGACTTCCCATAGGCTAATACGTCGGGAATGACCAGTATTTTGAATTTCTGAGACGGTGCATAAAAAACTGATCGAAACTCGACTCTATGTGAGACTCTTGCAAAGTTTATGACCGTCACATTTTTTCGCCAAACCGTCCTCGTACAACTTCCCATGGGCTAATACGTCAGGAATGGCCAGTATTTTGAATTTCCAAGATGGTACATGAAAAATCGATCAAAATTCAACTCAGCATGCGAATTCACGCAAAGTATATGACCGTCGAGTTTATTTGTGAAACTGTGATCGTACGGCATCCCATGGGCTATTACGTTGGGAATGGCCAGTATTTTGAATTTCCAAGATAGTGCACGAAAAACCGATCGAAACTCGACTCTACGTGCGACTTCTCGCAAAGTTTATGACCATTACATTGTTTCGTGAAATCGTGTTCGTATGACTTCCCATGGGCTAATACGTCGGGAATGGCCAATATATTGAATTTCCAAGATGGTGCATGAAAAACCGATCGAAAATCGACACTGCGCGCGACTTTGTTCAAAGTTTATGACCATCACATTTTTTCACGAAACCATGCTCGTACGACTTACCATGGGCGAATATGTCGGGAATGGCCAGTATTTTGAATTTCCGAGACGGTGCATAAAAACCGATCAAAACTCGAATATGCGCGTGACTTCGCGCAATATTTATGACCGTCGTATTTTTTCGTGAAACTGTGCTCGTACGACTTCCCATGGGCTAATTCGTCGGGAATAGCCAGTATTTTGAATTTCTGAGATAGTGCTCAAAAACCGATCAAAACTCGACTCTAAGCATGACTTCGTGCAGATATATGACCGTTGAGATTTTTTGCGAAATCATGCTCGTACGACTTCCAATTGGCTAATATGTCGGGAATGGCCAGTATTTTGAATTTTTGAAACGGTGCATGAAAACCAATTGAAACTCGACTCAGCGCATGACTTCGCGCAAAGTTTATGACCGTCGTATTTTTTTGCGAAATCATGCTTGTACAATTTCCCGTGGACAAATAAGACGGGAATGACCAGTATTTTGAATTTCTGAGACGGTGCACGAAAAAACCGATCGAAACTCGACTCTGCGCAAAGTTTATGACCGTCGTGTTTTTTTGTGAAATCATACTCGTACGACTTGCCATGGGCTAATACGTCGGGAATGGCCAGTATTTTGAATTTTCGAGACGGTGCACGTAAAACCGATCGAAACTTGACTCTGCGCGTAACTTCACACAAAGTTTATGACCGTCGTGTTTTTATGCTCGTATGACTTACCATGGGCTAAGACGTTGGGATTGGCTAGTATTTTGAATTTCTGAGACGGTGCATGAAAAACCGATCGAAACTCGACTCTACTCGCAACGTCGCGAAAGTTTATGACCGTTGCATTTTTTCGTGAAACAATGTTCGTATGACTTCCCATCGTCTAACACGTCGGGAATAGCCAATATTTTGAATTTCCAAGACAGTGCACGAAAAATAGATTGAAACTCGACTCTGCGCGTGACTTCGCGCAAAGTTTATGCCCACCGTGTTTTTTCGTGAAACCATGCTCGTATGACTTCCCTTGGGCTAATACGTCGGCAATGGCTAGTATTTTAAATTTTCGACACGGTGCACGAAAAACCGATCGAAACTCGACTCAGGTGCGACTTCGCGCAAAGTTTATGATCGTCGTATTTTTTTCACGAAACCGTACTTGTATGACTTCCTATGGGCTAATAAGACGGGAATGACCAGTATTTTTAATTTCCGAGACGATGCACGAAAAACTGATGAAACTCGACTCTGCGCAAAGTTTATGACCGTCACGTTTTTTCGTGAAACCATGCTTGTACGACTTACCATGGGCTAATACGTCGAGAATGGCCAATATTTTGAATTCCGAGACGGTGCACGTAAAACCGGTTGAAACTCTACTCTGCGCGCGACTTCGCGTAAAGTTTATGACTGTCGTATTTTTTGCAAAACCATACTCGTATGACTTACCATGGGCTGATACGTTGGGATTGGCCAGTATTTTGAACTTTCGAGACGGTGCATGAAAAACCGATCGAAACTCGACTCTGCTTGCAACTTCGTGAAAGTTTATGACCATTGCATTTTTTCGTGAAACCATGTCGTATGACTTCCCATGGTCTAATACATCGGGAATGGCCAATATTTTAAATTTTCAAGACAGTGCACGAAAAACTAATTGAAACTCGACTCTGCGCGTGACTTCGCGCAAAGTTTAAGGTCGTCGCATTTTTTCGCGAAACCATGCTCGTACGACTTCCCATGGGCTAATACGTCGGGAATGGCCAATATTTTGAATTTCCAAAATTGCACATGAAAAATCGATCGAAACTTGACTCTGCGCGTAACTCCACGCAAAGTTTATGACAGTCACATTTTTTAGCGAAACCATGCTCGTACGACTTACCATGGGAGCCAGTCTTTTGAATTTTCGAGATGGTGCATGAAAAACTGATAAAAACTCGAATTTGTGCGTGACTTCGTGCAAAGTTTATGAACGTCACGTTTTTTGACGAAACCATACTCGTACGACATTCCATTTTTTTTATAAGTAAAGATAATATATTTTGTAAAAGATTTGTAAAAAGAAGCTTTGTCTACACAAGCCATCGACTAAAGCTTGAAGTCTCTTAGTGTAGTCTAGAAGATTGCACCCCACTTAAAGAAGGTGAAATGGGCACACTTCATCAAACTCATCTCCAAGAGTAGCACAAGGAAGTTAGTAAATAATAAAATGCAATAGCTAGACTGTTCTGGACAACTTGTGGATACATCACAAAATATAAGCTTTGCCTCATATAATACATTACAATCTTCATCATTATTCAAGTGATTATTAACTAATGGAAAAATTGATTTTTGTGAAAATCCCTTTCTCTCTTCTTGTTATGTGCTCTATATTCAATTCTTGCTCCATACGTGATCGTGAGTCCTGAAGAATCTCTATCAGAATTTGAGCTTTGTTCATGTTGTGACACTCAAAAATTCTGCCACACCTCTCCTTCCAAATCCACCAAATAGCACATCTGAATATAATTATTGCTAGTTGTGTAAGAGGCCCCTTTCTTGAGAAGCTTTGCATAAGCATTTCTAATTCATGATGCAAGTTTGGCCGTGGTAGCCTTTGAAGATCAAATCGCTTCAAGATCTCCTTCCATATCCAAGATGAATAATCACAAGCAAAGTAGAGATGGTCAACACTTTCTTCCCTTTGCATACACAAAGAGCACCGATTTACAATATAAATACCTCTTCGCTGCTTATTGTCCATCGTAGGAAGTTTACCGAGAAGGGCCTGCCATGTACATAAGGAATGTCGCTGTGAGCATAGACTATCCCATGTCCAACTACTTGGGATCCAGTTGTTGTTTCGTCATCTAATTTGGTTCCGTGGAGATGTAGCACTAAATTTACCATTATCATGAAGCCAAATAAGCATATAAGAAGAGTTGTTCTTGATTGGAATAGCCCTAATAGTTGGCCCAAGTAATAACATGTCAGAGGAGGTAGGGTTGGGAAGACACCATGTACCATTGTTAAGAAATTCAGAAACCTTCCAGTCTTTGGGAGCCCCCAGATCCTGTCATACTCTATCACCAAATATCTGAAATATACTTTTCTCATTCACCCAAGGATCATACCACATATCGCCTTGCCTTCAGAATTCCTTTCTAAGCAGAAGAATGAGATGTTTTTGCAGATGCTTCCCAGGTTGATTCCTTAGTTAGGTACCTAGCAAAAACCCATTGTGACCATAAGAAAGACTTATTTTGTAAAATATCCCATAATTATTTTACCAGACAAGCTTTATTCCAATCTCTAATATGTCGAAGATTCAGCCCCCCTTCATCCTTCGGTTTGCAAATGTTGTCCCAATTAACCATGTGCATTACCTTACCATCTCTGTCATTCCAAAAGAAGTTCATAAGTAATTTATTAATATCATGAAGAAGCCCGGCAGGTAGAAGGAATGCATGAGACCAATAAATAGAATAAGAGATCAAAACATATCGAATAAGTTCAAGTCGTCCAGCTTTAGAAAGAAGCCTATTTTTCCAAGAGGAAATTTTGTTCTTAATTTTTTGTAGGATAGGCTGACAGGAGACTTTGTTGATTCCAGTGGATATAAGTGGGAGACCCAAGTAAGGAACCGATAAATTTCTTTCAGCAACTCCCAAAGTTTGAACAATATGATCCTTATTATCAATGCAAGCACCCACATATACTTTGCTCTTTGCATGGTTTAGCTTATGACCGGAAACTATACCAAATTCATTAATAATATCTGCCAGATTACTCACAGAAACTGGATCATCTCGAAGGATGATAATAAGGTCATCAGCAAATGTTATGTGAGGGATATAAACAGAACTATAATATGGTACCTTAATTTTGCCATTGGAAACAGCCTCTTCTAACATACAACTGAGCCCTTCCATTGCAATGGTAAAAAGATAAGGAGATAGTGGATTTCCTTGCCGAATGCCATTCTTACTCCCGAAGAAGCAAATAGGTGAACCATTAAAGAGAATTGAAAATTTTGGAGTTTCCAACCAACATTGAATCTATTTAACCCAGTGCTGAGGGAAGCCCATATTATGGAGCATCATGGAAATAAAATGCCTATTGACTGAGTCAAAGGCCTTTCGTAAATCAGCTTTAAAACAGATCTTTTTCCCTCTTGTTTTTGATTGTAGATTCTTAACCAAATCATTAGCAAGCAGGACATTATGATGATTACTCCTCCCTTTAAGAAAAGCAGCCTGATTAGGACTAATGACCTTATTTATAACCTTTTGTAGTCTATCTGTCAGCAACTTAGAGATAACCTTATAAATAAAGTTGCACAGTGAAATAGGACGGTAGTTCTCCAATGAATCAGCTCCATTATTTTTAGGCACTAAAGAAATAAAAGTGTAATTCATTTCTTTAAGAATATGACCTGAGGAGAAAAAATGTCGACAAGCTTTTATGACATCGTTGCCTTCAATAGACCATGCAATTTGATAAAACTCAGCTGGAAATCCGTCTGGACTAGGGCTTTTGTGCTTCGGGGACTTACAAACAACTTTCACAATTTCATCATCCGTTATTGGGGCATTAAGATGAGAGAGGGCTTCAGACTCTAGTCGTCTTGTAGGCCCAACATGAATACTATTACGCTGCTGCTCCTGATTGAGTAAGAAATAAAAAAATTGCTTGGTGTAATTTTTAACCTCATCCAAATCCTCAATGAGATTACCATCTATACCTTTGCATTTTTTGATGCGATTAGCAGCCCTTCTGGTAGCAATAGCATCATAGAAAAACTTCGCATTAGAATCCCCTAGAGTAAGCCAATGCTGTCGTGACTTCTGTTTCAAAAAGCATTCCTCCTGCTTTAAAGCTTGCATAAAGTTATTTCTTGCAGCAACCTCTTTGTATATAAGATTCGCATCCAGAGGTTGAAGATTTAGCTCGCTTTGCACTGCCATAAGTTGACTCTGCGCCCGACTTCGCGCAAAGTTTATGACCGTAGTATTTTTTCATGAAACCATGCTCGTACGACTTACCATGGGCTAATACATCGGGAATGACCAGTATTTTGAATTTTTATTTGGTAAGTAAAGATAATGTATTTTGTAAAAGATTTGTACAAAGAAGCTTTGTCTACACAAGCCATAGACTAAAGCCTGAAGTCTCTTAGTGTAGTCGAGAAGATTGCACCCCACCTAAAGAAGGTGAAATGGGCACACTTCATCAAACTCATCTCCAAGAGTAGCACAAGGAAGTTAATAAATAATAAAATATAATAGCTAGACTGTTCTGGACTACTTGTGGATATATCACAAAATATAAGCTTTGCCCCATATAATACATTACAATCTTCATCATTATTCAAGTGATTATTGACTAATGAAAAAATTGAATCTTGTGAAAATCCCCTTCTCTCTTCTTGTTAGGTGCTCTATATTCAATTCTTACTCCATACATGATCATGAGTCCTGAAGAATCTCTATCAGAATTTGAGCTTTGTTCATGTTGTCACACTCAAAAATTCTGCCACACTTCTCCTTCCAAATCCACCAAATAGCACATCTGAATATAATTTTTACTAGTTGTGTAAGAGGCCCCTTTCTTGAGAAGCTTGCATAAGCATTTCTAATTCATGATGCAAGTTTGGCCGTGGTAGCCTTTGAAGATCAAATCGCTTCAAGATCTCCTTCCATATCCAAGATGAATAATCACAATC
Source organism: Ensete ventricosum (assembly GCA_029747655.1). NCBI lineage: Eukaryota > Viridiplantae > Streptophyta > Magnoliopsida > Zingiberales > Musaceae > Ensete > Ensete ventricosum. Next base: position 33,850,841 of record JAQQAF010000001.1, on the reverse strand, counting down.
AAAGTAGAGATTGTCAACACTTTCTTCCTTTTGAATACACAAAGAGCACCGATTTACAATATAAATACCTCTTCGTTGCATATTGTCCATCGTAGGAAGTTTGTCGAGAAGGGCCTACAATGTACATAAGGAATGTCGCTGTGAGCATAGACTATCCCATGTCCAACTACTTGGGATCCACTTGTTGTTTCATCGTCTAATTTGGTTCCATGCAGATGTAGCACTAAATTTACCATTATCATGAAGCCAAATAAGCATATATGAAGAGTTGTTCTTGATTGGAATAGCCCTAATAGTTGGCCAAAGTAATAACATGTCAAGGGAGGTAGGGTTGGGAAGACACCATGTACCATTGTTAATAAATTCAGAAACCTTCCAGTCTTTGGGAGCCCCCAGATCCTGTCGTCCTCTATCACCAAATATCTGAAATATACTTTTCACATTCACCCAAGGATCATACCACATATTAATATTGGTTCCAGAAGAGATCACATAGGAAATATTGTTACGTAGCCATCGCCTTGCCTTCAGAATTCCATTCCAAGCAGAAGAGTGAGATGTTTTTGCAGATGCTTCCCAGATTGATTCCTTGGTTAGGTACCTAGCAAAAACCCATTGTGACCATAAGGAAGGCTTGTTTTGTAAAACATCCCATAATTATTTTACCATACAAGGTTTATTCCAATCTCTAATATGTCGAAGATTCAGGTCCCCTTCATCCTTCGCTTTGCAAATGTTGTCCCAATTCACCATATGCATTGCCTTACCATTAGTGTCATTCCAAAAGAAGTTCATAAGTAATTTATCAATATCATGGAGAAGCCCGGCAGGTAGAAGGAATGCATGAGACCAATAAATAGAATAAGAGATCAACACAGATCGAATAAGTTCAAGTCGTCCAGCTTTAGAAAGAAGCCTATTTTTCCAAGAGAAAATTCTGTTCTTAATTTTTTGTAGCATAGACTGACAGGAGACTTTGTTGATTCTAGTGGATATAAGTGGGAGACCCAAGTAAGGAACTGGTAAATTTCCTTCAGCAACTCCCAAAGTTTGAGCAATATGATCCTTATTGGCAATGCAAGCGCCCACATATACTTTGCTCTTTGCATGGTTTAGCTTAAGACCAGAAACTATACCAAATTCATTAAGAATATCTGCCAGATTACACACAGAAACTGGATCATCTCGAAGGAAGATAATAAGGTCATCAGCAAATGTTATGTGAGAGATATAAACAGAACCATAATATGGTACCAAAATTTTGTCATTGGAAACAGCCTCTTCTAACATACAACTGAGCCCTTCCATCGCAATGGTAAAAAGATAAGAAGATAGTGGATCGCCTTGCCGAATGCCATTCTTACTCCCGAAGAAGCCAATAGGTGAACTATTAAAGAGAATCGAAAATTTTGGAGTTTCCAAGCAACATTGAATCCATTTAACCCAATGCTGAGGGAAGCCCATATTATGGAGCATCATGTAAATAAAATGCCTATTGACTAAGTCAAAGGCCTTTCGTAAATCAGCTTTAAAACATATTTTTTCCCTCTTATTTTTGAGTGTAGATCCTTAACCAAATTATTAGCAAGCAAGACCATATGATGAATACTCCTCCCTTTAAGAAAAGCAGCCTGATTAGGACTAATGTCCTTATTCATAACCTTTTGTAGTCTATCTGCCAGCAACTTAGAGATAACCGTATAAATAAAGTTGCATAGTGAAATAGGACGGTAGTTCTCCGATGAATCAGCTCCATCATTTTTAGGCACAAAAGAAATAAAAGTGCAATTCATTTCTTGAAGAATATGACCTGAGGAGAAAAAATATCGACAAGCTTTTATGACATCGTTGCCTACAATAGACCATGCAATTTGATAAAACTCAGCTGGAAATCCGTTTGGACCAGGGCTTTTGTGCTTCGGGGACTTAAAAACAACTTTCACAATTTCATCATCCGTTATTGGGGCATTAAGATGAGAGAGGGCTTCAGAATCAAGTCGTCTTGTAGGCCCAACATGAATACTATTAGGCTGCTGCTCCTAATTGAGTAAGGAATAAAAAAATTGCTTGGTGTAATTTTTAACCTCATCCAAATCCTCAATGAGATTACCATCCATACCTTTGCATTTTTTGATGCGATTAGTAGCCCTTCTGGTAGCAATAGCAGCATAGAAAAACTTCGTATTGGAATCCCCTAGAGGAAGCCAATGCTGTCGTGACTTCTGTTTCAAAAAGCATTCCTCCTGCTTCAAAGCTTTCATAAAGTTATTTCTAGCAGTAGCCTCTTTGTATATAAGATTCGCATCCAGAGGTTGAATATTTAGCTCACTTTGCACTGCCATAAGTTCTTTCTTGCATAACTGAACCCTGTTGGTGATATTTCTAAATGTAGTTGAATTCCACTCCTTAAGTGCTGCTTTGCGTGCTTTTAGTTTTTGACATAGGATGTAAGGGGGAGAACCAAACACATTAATGTCCCTAGCTGACTTAATAACTTCGAGGAACTTAGGGTGAGAACTCCACATATTAAAAAATCTAAAAGGTTTCTTGACTCTGGGTAGTGCTTTATCTGCATGTATATGCATAATAGAGTGATCCGAAAATTACATAGCAACGTACGCAAGAAGTGAATCTAGGAAAACTACTAACCATTCCTGATTAATCAAACATCTGTCAAGTCGAGCCATAATTTTTCTATCAGCGGCACTTTGATTATTCCATGAGAACCAATCACCTAAAGATTTCATGTCAATCAATGCAGCAGTATTTATACAATCATTAAAATGTTGAAGCTGACATTCGGAAAGCACTCTACCCCGCACTTTCTCATTTGTGTATCTGATAGTGTTAAACTCACCGAGAACAATCCAAGGTACTGTAGGATAACTATTTGCAATGCTAACCAGATCACGCCATAGAGCATTCCTGTCAGACATACTGTTAGATGCGTAAATACCGGTAATATTGAATTGACATCCAATCTGTCTATCCTCTGCCTTAAGATGAATGAATTGATTAGTAGCAGAAATAAACCAAGCAGTAACAAGGTTAGGATGCTATAAGACCCAAACTCGACCATAAGTATCCTGTGAATCATTAGTAAAAAGTTCTGCCTCAGGCCATATTAAATTCTTCTGAACTCGAACACGATGAGTTTTAATTTTTGTTTTCACAAGAATCACAATATCACATGCAGTAGATCGGATTATTCTATTGAGCTCCCAACATTTCTCAGTCTTATTAAGTCCACAAACATTCCAACAGATTATTTTCATCAATACTAGATAGATGGAAGAGCATGCGATTTTGGGAGGACACTACCATCCTTTTTCTTATCCTTTGATTTTGCATGGTCCTCTCGCATAATATCTTTACCCTTTAATCCTTTATTCCTATATTTATCCACCTCATCCACATCTTGCAAATGTTTAAATTTTTGCGTACCTTGAGGCAAGGAGTCCTGAATAGTGGGATGTGTCGAAGCGCGATGAGTTTGGTAAGTTGCAATGTCTTGGTTCACAAGAGGTTGTTGAAATGAAATTTCCTGATTATCTGAAGGAATGATTCGTGAAGGCGAGGTTGTTATTGGGGAGTGAGAACCCTGGGAAGCTCCTGCAGTGAAAGTCTCTGATATAATAGGAAAAGATGAAAGTCCTGACTTGTCTTTTCTCTTGTTCTTGTCGCTGCCCCAACGAGTCAGAGTGCTCATTCATCTTCTCTGCCATCGTCACTGTTGGCACTGGAGTATCAGTGCTTGGATTAGTGGTAGTGACCCCATGTTGTGGCTCTTGGCGTGGTCGGTAGACCTGTGTGATTTTTTGTGAAGGCTGTTGGCAAGCACCATTTACATGTCCAAAAGGTAGACAAACCTTGCATCGTTGTGGCTTCCAAGAATATGAAACTTTCACCTTTCGGGTGCTCCCGTCAAGATCCCGGTAAGAAACATCATTCGGTAGTTCCTCATAAGAAGAAACCATTACACAAGCTCTGGCAATGGTCAATCTCGTCTGTGAAGCTGTTGCCTTATCAATATACAATGGTTGTCCAAGGGTGTTGCAAAGCTTTGCAATAAAATGACGGCCCCAGAGATGTAGTGGAAGTCCATGGAAAGAAACCCATATTGATAGACTGTAGACTGTCTAACTCCAATCGCACATCCGGTGCCCAGCGTCGTAGTATCATTGGATGACCACGGATAGTCCAAAATCCTTCAAGGACCCATTGTAAATCTTCTTCAGAGTAAAGCCTGCATATAAAGAATCCGGTCTCCAACATATGAAGATCAAATGTTGATATTCCCCATCGAGTCCTGATGTATGAGGATAATGGTAAAAAGGATGATCTAGTCCAACAACGTAGCCCACAATTGCCATGGACCATGTCTCAATTAGTTCGTCAGAATCAATAGCCTCAAACACTACAATCTTCTGATCAGCCTGTACTTCTAGAGCAAAAAAGTCCAGTCGAAGATCCGGACTACCCACTGGAGCCTTGAAGAGGCTACTCTAAGGCCGAGGATCTTGGGAAATAGGAGCAGGAGGTCGTGATCTCGATCGTGAATGACCTTAGGCCTGGTTCATTGAAGGAGCATCCCGTCGAGAAGAAATCAGCGGTGGAACATCCTGGTGTGAAACCGGCCTAAGCTGCTAGGGAGGAACCAGTGGCTGTTGGAGAGGAGCAACCCCCTCCCACTGTGAAGTAACCAACGGCTGAGGAGCAACCCTCTCTCGTTGTGGCTGCTGGAGAGGGGCGTTCCGCTGTGAAGCAACCAGCGCAGGCCGCTGGGAAGAAGCCAGTGGAGGAGCATCCCGCTGGAACAGAGGATGCGAAGCAGAGTGCCGCATCTGGCCGCTCGCATCCATGGCGTCGCTCGCCCTAGAGACCGCCAGCCGCCTAGAGGAGAGGAAGCCACCACCCTTCCCACACTAAGGTCGCAGCCGTCGCGCTTTCCACGCCGATTGCAGATGCAGCCGTCGCGCTTTCCACGCCGATTGCAGAAGCAGCCGTCGCCCTTTCCACGCTGGAGTTGCCGCAGGATCGCAGAGCGGCAGTGAACCCAACCCCAATCGCAACGCAGCCTCCCCCGTTTCTCGCCCTAGAGTCCGTCCCGCGCCTAGGGGAGAAGAGCCGCCGCCCTTCCATGCCTGAAATCGCCTATTCCCCGCCTGGAATCGCTGATCTCAGGAGCAACCGCCAGCCTTCCACGCTTGAATTCACCGCGGAGTGATCGTAGAGGAGAAATCGCCCAAGGGAGCAAGTGCAAGCCCAAGCAGAGCAGAGCACTCACGCACGCACGCAAGGGAACGCTGGCCCATTCCCCCACTCATCTTTCGTGAGTGACTCAATTTCATGAAAGTCATACGGTGCATGAAAAATCGATCGAAACTCGAATCTGCGCGTTACTTCACGCAAAGTGACCGTGACGTTTTTTCGTGAAACTGTGCTCATAAAACTTCCCATGGGCTAATACGTTAGGAATGGCTAGTATTTTGAATTTCAGAGACGGTGCACGAAAAACCGATCGAAACTCGACTCTGCGTGCTACTTCCCGCAAATTTTATAACCGTCGTGTTTTTTCAAGAAACCGTATTCGTATGACTTCCCTGGGCTAATACATCGGGAATGTCTAGTATTTTGAATTTCCGAGATGGTGCACAAAAAACCAATCGAAACTCGACTCTGCACGCGATTCACGCAAAGTATATGACCATTGCATCTTTCCCGAAACCATGCTCGTACGACTTACCTTGGGCTAATATGTCGGGAAATGGCCAGTATCTTGAATTTACGAGACGGTGCATGAAAAACCGATCGAAACTCGACTCTGTGTGCGACTTCATGCAAAGTTTATGACCATCACGTTTTTTCAAGAAATCATGCTCGTACGACTTCCCATGGGCTAATACGTCGGGAATGGCCAGTATTTTGAATTTCCGAGACGGTGTAGGAAAAATCGATCGAAACTCGAATCTACGCGTGACTTCGCGAAAAGTTTATGACCATCACGTTTTTTCATGAAACCATGCTCATACGACTTACCATGGGCTAATACGTCGGGAATGGCCAATATTTTCAATTTTTGTGATGATGCACGAAAAACCGATCGAAACTCGAATCTGCACGCGATTCTCGCAAAGTATATGGCCTTCGAGTTTTTTTATGAAACCGTGCTCGTACGACTTCCCATGGGCTAATACGTAGGGAATGGCCAGTATTTTGAATTTTCGAGGCGGTGCATGAAAAATCGATCGAAACTCGACTCTGCGCACGACTTCGTGCAAATATACGACCGTAGAGTTTTTTTACGAAATCATGCTCGTACGACTTTCCATGGGCTAATAAGTTGGGAATGGGCAGCATTTTGAATTTCTGAGATGTTGCACGAAAAACCGATCGAAACTTGACTCAGCGCGCGACTTCGCACAAAGTTTATAACCGTCACATTTTTTCACGAAACCGTGCTCGTATGACTTCCCATGGGCAAATACGTCGGGAATGTCAAGTATTTTGAATTTTTGAGACAGTGCACGAAAAACCGATTGAAACTCGTCTCTGTGTGCGACTTCGCACAAAGTTTATGGCCATCGCATTTTTTCGTGAAACCATGCTCGTACCACTTACCATGGGCTAATACGTCGGGAATGGCTAGTATTTTGAATTTTCGAGGCGGTGCACGAAAAACCGATCGAAACTCGACTCTGTGCGTTACTTTACGTAAAGTTTATGACCGTCACATTTTTTCATGAAACTGTGCTCGTAAGACATCCAATGGGCTAATACGTCGGGAATGTCCAGTATTTTGAATTTTCGAGACAGTGCACGAAAAACTGATTGAAACTCGACTCTGCATGCTACTTCGTGCAAATTTTATAACCGTCATGTTTTATTGTGAAACCGTATTCGTATGACTTCCCATGTGCTAATACGTCTGGAATGGCCAGTATTTTGAATTTCCGAGATGGTACACAAAAAATTGATAGAGACTCGACTCTGCGTGCGACATAACGCAAAGTTTATAACCATAGCATTTTTTCATGAACTTGTTCGTATGACTTCCCATGGGGTAATACGTCAGGAATGTCCAATATTTTGAATTTCTAAGATGGTACATGAAAAACTGATCGTAACTTGACTCTGCGTGCAAAGTTTATGACCGTTGCATTTTTTCACAAAACCATGCTCGTACGACTTACCATGGGCTAATATGTCGGAATGGCCAGTATTTTTAAATTTTCGAGACGGTGCACGAAAAACCGATCGAAACTCGACACTGTGAGCGACTTCACGAAAAGTTTATGACCATCACGTTTTTCCGAGAAACCATGCTCGTACGACTTCCCATGGAATACGTCGGAATGGCTAGTATTTTGAATTTCTGAGATGGTACTCGAAAAATCGATCGAAACTCGACTCTGTGCGACTTCACTCAAAGTTTATGACCATCACATTTTTTTGAGAAACTGTGCTCGTACGACTTCCCATGGGCTAATACGTCGAAAAAGGATAATATTTTGAATTTCTGAGATGGTACACGAAAAACCGATCGAAACTCGACTCTGCACGCGATTCGCGCAAAGTATATTACCGTCGAGTTTTTTTGCGAAATCGTGCTCGTACGACTTCCCATGGGCTAATACGTTGGGAATGGCTATTTTGAATTTTTCAGATTAGCTTATCATACTGAAGCGTTTGAAACTAGGCGGAGGCAGTGGAAAGCTAGAAGGTTTTGGGCAAATCGTATAGCAGTTGATATGTTTTGATTGTATAAGAAATTCCTAATGTTTCATGAAATATTGTTGGTAGATGTTGAAGTGTGGATTTAAATACCTCTCATGTTTAGCATTTTGGAACGTTAAGTTAAACTTGTATAATAATATGGACATTGTAGTAGTTGTTATTTTTGTGATTAGATAGATTTCCACTCGTGTGGATTATGTTGTAGTTAGTGTTCAGTTGAGTTAGTTATAACTCACCAAGTGATGTGATGTATGATTATAAACTGCCCAAGTTTTTTTTTTGTATCCTCAAATGTTTGATTGGATCCTGGATAAATTATGCTGTGTCTAAAATTATCAATTTATGACATAGTCACACCTCTCGAAGGGGGGGCGTGACACTACCACGGCCAAACTTGCCTCATGAATTAGAAATGCTTATGCAAAGCTTCTCAAGAAAGGGGCCTCTTACACAACTAGCAAGAATTATATTCAGATGTGCTATTTGGTGGATTTGGAAGGAGAGGTGTGGCAGAATTTTTGAGTGTCACAACATGAACAAAGCTCAAATTCTGATAGAGATTCTTCAGGACTCACGATCATGTATGGAGCAAAGCTTATATTTTGTGATGTATCCACAAGTAGTCCAGAACAGTCTAGTTATTGCATTTTATTATTTATTAACTTCCTTGTGCTACTCTTGGAGATGAGTTTGATGAAGTGTGCCCATTTCACCTTCTTTAGGTGGGGTGCAATCTTCTCGACTACACTAAGAGACTTCAGGCTTTAGTCTATGGCTTGTGTAGACAAAGCATCTTTGTACAAATCTTTTACAAAATACAATATCTTTACTTACCAAAAAAAGTATTTTGAATTTCCGAGACGGTGCATGAAAAATCGATCGAAACTCGACTCTGTGCGACTTCACGCAAAGTTTATGACCATCACATTTTTTTCGAGAAACTGTGCTTGTATGACTTCCCATGGGCTAATACATTGGGAAAAGATAATATTTTGAATTTTCGAGATGGTACATGAAAAACCGATCGAAACTCGACTCTGCACGCAATTCGCGGAAAGTATATGACCGTCGAGTTTTTTTGCGAAACCGTGCTCGTACGACTTCCCATGGGCTAATACGTCGGGAATGGATATTTTGAATTTCTGAGACGGTGCATGAAAAACCGATCGAAACTCGACTCTGTGTGCGACTTCACGTAAAGTTTAGGACCGTCACGTTTTCTCGTGAAACTGTGCTCGTACGACTTCCCATGGGCTAATACCTCGGGAATGGCCAGTATTTTGAATTTCCGAGATGGTGCATGAAAAGTCGATCGAAACTCGACTCTACATGCTACTTCGCATAAATTTTATCCCCCTTATGTTTTTTCGTGAAACCGTATTCGTATGACTTCCCATGGGCAAATACGTCGGGAATGGCCAGTATTTTGAATTTGTGAGATGGTGCATGAAAAATCGATCGAAACTCGACTCTGCTCGCGACATCGCGCAAACTTTATGGCCATCATGTTTTTTCATGAAACCATGCTCATACGAGTTCCCAAGGGCTAATACGTCGGGAATGGCCAGTATTTTAAATTTTCGAGACGGTGCACGAAAAACCAATCGAAACTCGACTCTGCGCACGACTTCGCGCAAATATATGACCGTTGAGATTTTTTCTTAAATCATGCTCATACGACTTCCTATGGGCTAATACATCGGGAATATCAAGTATTTTAAATTTCCGAGATGGTAAATGAAAAACCGATCGAAACTCGACTCAGCGTGCGACTTCGCGCAAAGTTTATGACCGTCGCATTTTTTAACGAAATCGTGCTTGTACGACTTCCCATATAAGACGGGAATGACCAGTATTTTCAATATTTGAGACGGTGCATGAAAAACCGATCGAAATTCGACTCTGCGCAAAGTTTATGATCGTCGTATTTTTTCACGAATCCAGGCTCGTACCATGGGCTAATACGTTGGGAATGGCCAGTGTTTTGAATTTCCAAGATGGTGGACGAAAAACTGATGGAAACTCGATTCTACGCGTGACTTCATGCAAAGTTTATGACCGTCACATTTTTTCGCGAAACCATGCTTGTATGACTTACCATAATACATTGGGATTGGCCAGTATTTTGAATTTCCGAGATGGTGCACAAAAAACCAATCGAAATTTGACTCTGCTCGCAGCTTCGCGAAAGTTTATTCCATTGCATTTTTACGTGAAACCAAGTTAGTATGACTTCCCTTGGTCTAATACATCGGGAATGGCCAATAATTTGAATTTCCAAGACAGTGCACGAAAAACCGATTCAAACTTGACTCTGCGCGAGACTTCGTGTAAAGTTTATGGCCGTCACGTTTTTTCATGAAACCATGCTCGTACGACTTCCCACGGGCTAATACGTTAGGAATGGCCTGTATTTTGAATTTCCGAGACGGTGCACGAAAAATTATCGAAACTTGACTCTACGTGCTACTTCGCGCAAATTTTATGACCCTCATGTTTTTTCATGAAATCGTATTCGTACAACTTTCCATGTGCTAATACGTTGGGAATGGCCAGTATTATGAATTTCTGAGATGGTGCATGAAAAACCGATCAAAACATGACTCTGCGCGTGACTTCGTGCAAAGTTTATAACCGTCACATTTTTTCATGAAACCGTGCTCATACGACATCCCATGGGCTAATACATCGGGAATAGCCAGTATTTTGAATTTCCAAGATAGTGCTAAAAAAACTGATCGAAACTCGACTCTGTGCACGACTTCGCGCAAATATATTACTGTTGAGTTTTTTTGTGAAATCGTGCTCGTACGACATCCCATGGGCTAATACGTCGGGAATGGCCAGTATATTGAATTTCTGAGACAGTGCATGAAAAACCGATCGAAAGTCGACTCAGCGTGCGACTTCGCGAAAATATATGACCGTTGAGTTTTTTGTGAAATCATGCTCATACGACTTCGCATGGGCTAATACGTCTGGAATGGTCAGTATTTTGAATTTCCGAGACGGTGTAAGAAAAACCGATCGAAACTCAACTCTGCGCGCTACTTCGTGCAAAGTTTATGACCGTCATATTTTTTCATTAAACCGTTCTTGTACGATATCCCGTGGGCTAATAAGACGGGAATGACCAGTGTTTTAAATTTTCGAGATGGTGCACGAAAAACCGATCGAAACTCGACTCTGCGCAAAGTTTATGACCGTCGCATTTTTTCGTGAAACCATGCTCGTGCGACTTACCATGGGCTAATACGTCGGGAATGGCGAGTATTTTGAATTTCCTAGATGGTGCACGTAAATCCGATCGAAACTCGACTCTACGCGCGACTTCGCACAAAGTTTATCACCGTCGCGTTTTTTCTCGAAACCCTTCTCGTATGACTTACCATTGGCTAATTCGTTGGGATTGGCCAATATTTTGAATTTTCGAGACGGAGCACGAAAAATCGATCGAAACTCGACTCTGCTTGCAATGTCGCGAAAGTTTATGATAATTGCGTCTTTTCATGAAACCATGTTCGTATGACTTCCCATGGTCTAATACGTCGGGAATGGCCAATATTTTAAATTTCCAAGACAGTGCATGAAAAACCAATTGAGACTCGACCTTGCGTGTGACTTCGCGCAAAGTTTATGGTCGTTGCGTTTTTTCACGAAACCATGCTCGTACGACTTCCCATGGGCTAATACGTCAGGAATGGCCAGTATTTTAAATTTCTGAGATTATGCATGAAAAATCGATCGAAACTCGACTCAGCATGCGACTTCACGCAAAGTTTATGACCGTCATATTTTTTCGTGCAACCGTGCTTGTACGACTTCCCGTGGGCAAATAAGATGGGAATGACCAGTATTTTGAATTTCTGAGACGGTGCACGAAAAACCAATCGAAACTCGACTCTGAGCAAAGTTTATGACCGTCACATTTTTTTGTGAAACCATGCTTGTACGACTTACCATGGGCTGATACGTCGAGAATGGCCAGTATTTTGAATTTCTGAGACGGTGCACGTAAAACCGATCGAAACTTGACTCTGCGCGCGACTTCGCGTAAAGTTTATGACCGTCACATTTTTTCGTGAAACCATGCTCGTCTGACTTACCATGGGCTAATACGTTGGGATTGGCCAATATTTTAAATTTCCGAGACGGTGAAAGAAAAACCGATTGAAACTCGACTCTGCTCGTAACTTCGCGAAAGTTTATGACCATTGCGATTTTTCATGAACCCATGTTCATATGACTTCCCATGGTCGAATACGTCGGGAATGGACAATATTTTAAATTTCCAAGACAGTGCACGAAAAACCTATTGAAACTCGACTCTGTGCGTGACTTCGCGCAAAGTTTATGGCCGTAGCATGTTTTAACGAAACCATGCTCGTACGACTTCCCATGGGCTAATACGTCGGGAATGGCCAATATTTTGAATTTTCAAAATGGTACATGAAAAACCAATCGAAACATGCTCTGCGCGCAACTCCACGCAAAGTTTATGACCATCACATTTTTTTGTGAAACCATGCTCGTACTACTTACCATGGGCTAATATGTCGGGAATAGCCAGTATTTTGAATTTCCGAGATGGTGCACGAAAAATCGATCAAAACTCGAATCTGTGCGAGACTTCGTGCAAAGTTTATGACCATCGTGTTTTTTCTCGAAACAGAGCTCGTACGGCTTCACATGGGCTAATACGTCGGGAATGGTCAGTATTTTAAATTTTTGAGACGATGCACGAAAAACCGATAGAAACTCGAATCTACTTGCAACTTTGTGCGAAGTTTATGACCGTCGTGTTTTTTCGCGAAACCATGCTCGTACGACTTACCATGGGCTAATTGATCGGGAATGGCCAATATTTTGAATTTTTCGGATGGTGCATGAAAAAACGATCGACACTCGACCCTGGGTGCGATTCGCGCAGAGTATATGACCATCAAGTTTTTTTTACGAAACTGTGCTCGTACCACTTCCCATGGGCTAATACATCGTTAATGTCTCGTATTTTGAATTTCCGAGATGGTGCATGAAAAACCAATCGAAACTCGATCTGTGTGCGACTTCACGCAAAGTTTATGACCATCACATTTTTTTGTGAAATCGTGCTCGTACCACTACCCATGGGCTAATACGTCGGGAAAGGCCAATATTTTGAATTTCCGAGATGGTACACGAAAAATTGATCGAAACTAGCCTCAGCGTGCGACTTCGCGCAAAGTATATGACCATCGAGTTTATTTGTGAAATCGTGCTCGTACGACTTCCTATGGGCTATTACCTTGGGAATGTCCAATATTTTGAATTTTCAATACGGTACATGAAAAACCGATCGAAACTCAACTCTGCGCGCGACATCGCGCAAAGTTTATGACCAATGTGTTTTTTCGTGAAACCATATTCGTATGACTTCCCATGGGCTAATACGTCTGGAATGGGCAATATTTTTAATTTCCAAAATGGTACATGAAAAACTGATCGAAACTCGACTCTGCACGCAACTCTGTGCAAAGTTTATGACCGTCACATTTTTTCGTGAAACCGTGCTCGTATAACTTACCATGCTAATATGTCGGGAATGGCCATTATTTTGAATTTCCGAGATGGTGCACGAATAATCGATCGAAACTCGAATTTGCGCATGACTTCGTGCAAAGTTTATGACCGTCATGTTTTTTCGTGTAGTTGTGCTCGTACGACTTCCCATGGGATAATACATCGGGAATGGCCAGTATTTTGAATTTCCGAGATGGTGCACGAAAAACCAATCGAAACTTGACTCTGCGTGCAACTTCGTGCAAATTTTATGATCGTCGTGTTTTTTCGCGAAACCGTATTCGTACGACTTCCGATGGGCTAATAGTTCGGGAATGGCCAGTATTTTGAATTTCTGACACAGTGCACGAAAAATCGATTGAAACTTGACTTTGCGTGCGACTTCGTGTAAAGTTTTTGGCCATCATATTTTATCGTGATACCATGCTCGTATGACTTACCATGGGCTAATACATCGGGAATCGCCAGTATTTTGAATTTTCGAGATGGTCCACGAAAAACTGATCGAAACTCGACTCTGCGCGCGAATTCGCGCAAAGTTTTTGACCGTCGTGTTTTTTCATGAAACCATGCTCGTACGTCCTCCCATGGGCTAATACGTCGGGAATGGCCAGTATTTTGAATTTATGAGACAGTGCAAGAAAAACCTATCGAAACTCGACTCTGCGCACGACTTCGCGCAAATATATGATCGTTGAGTTTTTTTGCGAAATTGTGCTCGTACGACTTCCCATAGGCTAATACGTCGGGAATGGCCAGTATTTTGAATTTCCGAGACGGTGCATGAAAAACCGATCGAAACTCGACTCAGCGCGCGACTTCGCGCAAAGTTTATGACCGTCGCATTTTGTCATGAAACTGTGCTTGTACGACTTCCCATGGGTTAATAATACGGGAATGATCAGTATTTTGAATTTCTGAGACGGTGCATGAAAATCCGATCGAAACTCGACTCTGTGCAAAGTTTATGACCGTCGCATTTTTTCGTGAAACCATGCTCGTACGACTTACCATTGGCTAATACGTTCGGAATGGCCAGTATTTTGAATTTCCAAGACGATGCACGAAAAACCGATCGAAACTCAACTCTGCGCGCGGCTTAGCGCAAAGTTTATGACCGTCACGTTTTTTCATGACTTACAATGGGCTAATACGTCGAGAATGGCCAGTATTTTGAATTTCCGAGAAGGTGCACGAAAAATCAATCGAAAATGGACTCTGCGTGCTACTTCGCGCAAATTTTATGACCATCGTATTTTTTCGTGAAATCGTATTCGTACAACTTCCCATGTGCTCATACGTCGGGAATGGCCAGTATTTTGAATTTCCGAGACGGTGCACGAAAAACCGATCGAAACTCAACTCTGCGCACGACTTCTCACAAAGCTTATGACCGTCACGTTTTTTCATGAAACCGTGCTCGTACGATTTCCCATGCTAATACATCTAGAATGGCCAGTATTTTGAATTTCTGAGATGGTGCGCAAAAAACCGATCGAAACTCAACTATGCGCACGACTTCTCACAAAGCTTATGACCGTCACGTTTTTTCATGAAACCGTGCTTGTACGACTTACCATGGGCTAATACGTCGAGAATGGCCAGTATTTTGAATTTCCGAGACGGTGCACGTAAAACCGATTGAAACTCTACTCTGCGTGCGACTTCGCGTAAAGTTTATGAGCGTCGTATTTTTTGCAAAACCATACTCGTATGACTTACCATGGGCTAATACGTTGGGATTGGCCAGTATTTATGACCATCATGTTTTTTCGTGAAATCGTATTCGTACAACTTCCCACGGGCTAATACGTTGGGAATTGCCAGTATTTTGAATTTTCGAGAAGGTGCACGAAAAATCGATCGAAAATCGACTCTGCGTGCTACTTCGCGCAAATTTTATAACCATCGTGTTTTTTCGTGAAATCGTATTCGTACAACTTCCCATGTGCTAATACGTCGGGAATGGCCAGTATTTTGAATTTCCGAGACGGTGCACAAAAAACCGATCGAAACTCAACTCTGCGCACGACGTCTCACAAAGCTTATGACCGTCACATTTTTTCAAGAAACCGTGCTCGTACGACTTCCTATGGGCTAATACATCGGGAATGGCCAGTATTTTGAATTTCTGAGACAGTTCATGAAAAACCGATCGAAACTCGTCTCTGCGCACGAATTCCGACAAATATATGACCATTGAGTTTTTTGCGAAATCGTGCTCGTACGACTTCCCATGCATGGGCTAATACGTCGGAATGGCCAGTATTTTGAATTTCCAAGACGGTGCATGAAAAACTGATCGAAACTTGACTCAGCACGCGACTTCGCGTAAAGTTTATGACCGTCGTATTTTTTCATGATACCATGCTAGTACGACTTCTCGTGGGCTAATAGGACGGGAATGACCAGTATTTTAAATTTTCGAGGCGGTGCACGAAAAAATGATCGAAACTTGACTCTGCGCAAAGTTTATGACCGTCACGTTTTGTTCGTGAAACCATGCTCGTACGACTTATCACGGGCTAATATGTCGGTAATAGCTGGTATTTTGAATTTCCGAGACGGTGCACGTAAAATTGATCGAAACTTGACTCTGCGTGCGACTTCGTGCAAAGTTTATGACCATCGCATTTTTTCACGAAATCATGCTGGTATGATTTACCAAGGGCTAATACGTTGGGATAGGCTAGTATTTTGAATTTCCAAGACAGTGCACGAAAAATCGATCGAAACTCGACTCTGCTCGCAACTTCACGAAAGTTTATGACCATTGCATTTTTTTGTGAAACCATGTTCGTATGACTTCCCATGGTCTAATACGTCGGGAATGGCCAATATTTTGAATTTCCAAGACAGTGCACGAAAAACTGATTGAAACTCGACTCTGTGCGTGACTTCGCGCAAAGTTTATGGTCGTCGTATTTTTTCACAAAACCATGCTCGTACAACTTCCCATGGGCTAATACGTCGGGAATGGCCAGTATTTTGAATTTATGAGACGGTGCACGAAAAACCAATTGAAACTCGACTCTGCGTGCAACTTCGCACAAATTTATGACCGTCGTGTTTTTTCGTGAAACCGTATTCATACGACTTCCCATGGGCTGATACGTCAAGAATGGCCAGTATTTTGAATTTTTGAGACGGTGCATGAAAAATCGATCGAAACTCGACTCTGCGCCTGACTTCGCGCAAAGTTTCTGACCGTCGTGTTTTTTCATGAAACCGTGCTCGTATGACTTCCTATGGGCTAATACGTCGGGAATGGCCAGTGTTTTGAATTTCCGAGATAGTGCTCGAAAAACCGATCGAAACTCGACTCTGCGCATGACTTCGCGCAAATATATGACCATTGAGTTTCTTTGCAAAATCATGCTCGTACGACTTCTCATGGTCTAATACGTCGGGAATGGCCAGTATTTTGAATTTCCAAAACGGTGCACGAAAAATCAATCGAATCTCGACTCGGCGTGTGACTTCGCGCAAAGTTTATGACCATCGTATTTTTTTAAGAAACCATGCTTGTACAACTTCCAGTGGGCTAATAAGATGGGAATGACCAGTAGTATTTTAAATTTCCGAGACGGTGCATGAAAAATCGATCGAAACTTGACTCTGCGCAAAGTTTATGACCGTCGTGTTTTTTCATGAAACCATACTCGTACGACTTACCATGGGCTAATACGTCGGGAATGGCCAGTATTTTGAATTTCCGAGATGGTGCACGTAAATCTGATCGAAACTCGACTCTACGCGCGACTTTGCACAAAGTTTATGACTATTACATTTTTTCACAAAAGCATGCTCGTATGACTTACCATGGGTTAATACGTTGGGATTGGCCAGTATTTTGAATTTCTGAGACGGTGCATGAAAAACCGATCGAAACTCGACTCTGCTCGCAACTTCGTGAAAGTTTATGACCATTGTGTTTTTTCGTGAAACCGTGTTCATATGACTTCCCATGGTCTAATATGTCGGGAATGGCCTTATTTTGAATTTCCAAGTCAGTGCAAGAAAAATCGATTGAAACTCGACTCTACGCATGACTTCGCGCAATGTTTATGGCCGTTGCATTTTTTCATGAAACCATGCTCGTACGACTTCCCATGGGCTAATACGTCGGGAATTGCCATTATTTTGAATTTCCGAGACGGTGCACGAAAAACCAATCGAAACTCGACAATGCGCGCGACTTCGCGCAAACTTTATGACCGTCATATTTTTCGTGAAACCATGCTTGTATGACTTCCCATGGGCTAATAAGACGGGAATGACCAGTATTTTGAATTTCCGAGACGGTACTCAAAAAATCGATCGAAACTCGACTCTGCACAAAGTTTATGACCGTCGTGTTTTTTCATGAAACTATGCTCGTACGACTTACCATTGGCTAATAATACATCGAGAATGGCTAGTATTTTTAATTTCCGAGATGGTGCACGTAAAACCGATCGAAACTCGACTCTACGTGCGACTTTGCGTAATGTGTATGACTGTCACATTTTTTGCAAAACCATGCTCGTATGACTTACCACGGGCGAAGACTTTGCACAAAGTTGGTCTGCTTGGGCTTGGGAATGGGACAGCGTTCCCTTGCGTGCGTGCATGAGTGCTCTGCTCTGCTTGGGCTTGTGCTTGCGCTTGCGATCGGCGCTGGGGACGGCAGCCTCTTCTCTTACCGAAGAGTGGGTAGCGGAGGGCGATTGCTCCCTTGGCGATTTCTCCTCTACGATCGCTCCGCGGTGAATTCAAGCGTGGAAGGCCGGCGGTCGCTCCTGCGATCAGTGATTCCAGGCAGGGAATCGGTGATTTCAGGCGTGTATGGGCGGCGGCTCTTCTCCCCTAGGCGCGGGACAGACTCTAGGGCGAGAAACTGTGGAGGCTGCGCTGCGATTGGGGCTGGGTTCACCGTCGTTCTGCGATCCTGCGGCAACTCCAACGTGGAAAGGGCGACGGCTGCTTCTGCAATCGGCGTGGAAAGGGCGACGGCTGCGACCTTAGTGTGGGAAGGGTGGTGCTTCATCTCCCCTAGGCGGTTGGCGGTCTTTAGGGCGAGCGACGCCATAGATGCGAGCGGCCAGATGCGGCACTCTGCTTCGCATCCTTGTTCCAGCAGCATGCTCCTCCGCTGGCTTCTTCCCAATGGCCTGCGCTGGTTGCTTTACAGCGGAACGCCCCTCTCCAGCAGTCACAGCGGGAGAGGGTTGCTCCTCAGCCGCTGGTTACTTCACAGCGGGAGGGGGTTGCTCCTCTCCAACAGCCGTTGGTTCCTCCACAGCAGCTTAGGCCGGTTTCCCACCAGGACGTTCCACCGCTGATTTCTTCTCGACGGGATGCTCCTTCAATGAACCTGGCCCGAGGTCGTTCACGATCTAGATCACGACCTCCTGCTCCTATTTCCCGAGATCCTCGGCCTTGGAGTAGCCTATTCAAGGCTCTAGTGGGTAGTCCGGATCTTCGACTGGATTTTTTTGCTCCAGAAGTATAGGCTGATCAGAAGTTTGACGATGGTGGAGAAGATGAATGAGCACTCTGACTCGTTGGGGCAGCGACACAAACAAGAGAAAGACAAGTCAGGACTTTCATCTTTTCCTATTATACCGGAGACTTTCACTACAAGAGCTTCCCATGGTTCTCACTCCCCAATAATAACCTCGCCTTCATGAATCATTCCTTCAGATAATCAGGAAATTTTATTTCAACAATCTCTTGTGAACCAAGACATTGCAACTCACCAAACTTCGACACATCCCGCTATTCAGAACTCCTTGTCTCAAGGTACGCAAAAATTTAAACAATTGCAAGCTGTGGATGAGGTGGATAAATATAGGAATAAAGGATTAAAGGGTAAAGATATTATGCGAGAGGACCATGCAAAATCAAAGGATAAGAAAAAGGATGGTAGTGTCCTCCCAAAATCGCATGCTCTTCCTTCTATCTAGTATTGATGAAAATAATCTGTTGGAATGTTCGTGGACTTAATAAGACTGAGAAATATCGGGAGCTCAATAGAATAATCCGATCTGCTGCATGTGATATTGTGATTCTTGTGGAAACAAAAATTCAACCTTATCGTGTAAAAGTTCAGAAGAATTTAATATGGCCTGAGGCAGAACTTTTTACTAATGATTCACATGATACTTATGGTCGATTTAGGGTCTTATGGCATCCTAACCTTATTGCTGCTTGGTTTATTTCTGCTACTAATCAATTCATTCATCTTAAGGCAGAGGATAAACAGTCTGGATGTCAATTCAATATTACCGGTATTTACGCGTCTAATAGTATGTCTGACATAAATTCTCTATGGGGTGATCTGGTTAGCATTGCAAATAGTTATCCTATAGTACCTTGGATTGTTCTCGGTGACTTTAATACTGTCAGATACACAAATGAGAAAGTGGGGGGTAGAGTGCTTTCCGAATGTTAGCTTCAACATTTTAATGATTGTATAGATACTGCTGCATTGACTGACATGAAATCTATACGTGATTGATTCTCATGGAATAATCAAAGTGCCGCTGACAGAAAAATTATGGCTCGACTTGACAGATGTTTGATTAATCAGGAATGGTTATTTGTTTTCCCAGATTCACTTCTTGAGTACGGTGCTAAGTTATTTTCGGATCAATCTATTATGCATATACCCAGAGTCAAGAAACATTTTAGATTTTTTAATATATGGAGTTCTCACCCTAAGTTCCTCGAAGTTATTAAGTCAGCTTGGGACATTAATGTGTTTGGTTCTCCCCCTTACATCCTATGTCGAAAACTAAAAGCATGCAAAGCAGCACTTAAGGAGTGGAATTCAACTACATTTGGAAATATCACCAACAGGGTTCAGTTATGTAAGAAAGAACTTATGGCAGTGCAAAGCGAGCTAAGTCTTCAACCTCTAGATGTGAATCTTATATACAAAGAGGCTGCTGCTAGAAATAACTTTATGCAAGCTTTGAAGCAGGAGGAATGCTTTTTGAAACAGAAGTCACGACAGCATTGGCTTACTCTAGGGGATTCTAATACGAAGTTTTTCTATGCTGCTACTGCTACCAGAAGGGCTACTAATCGCATCAAAAAATGCAAAGGTATATATGGTAATCTCATTGAGGATTTGGATGAGGTTAAAAATTACACCAAGCAATTTTTTTATTCCTTACTGAATCAGGAGCAGCAGCCTAATAGTATTCATGTTGGGCATACAAGACGACTTGATTCTGAAGCCCTCTCTCATCTTAATGCCCCAATAACGGATGATGAAATTGTGAAAGTTGTTTTTAAGTCCCCGAAGCACAAAAGCCCTGGTCCAGACAGATTTCCAGCTGAGTTTTATCAAATTGCATGGTCTATTATAAGCAACGATGTCATAAAAGCTTGTGGACATTTTTTCTCCTCGGGTCATATTCTTAAAGAAATAAATTGTATTTTTATTTCTTTAGTGCCTAAAAATAATGGAGCTGATTCATTGGAGAACTACCGTGCTATTTCACTGTGCAACTTTATTTATAAGGTTATCTCTAAGGTGCTGACAGATAGACTACAAAAGGTTATGAATAAGGACATTAGTCCTTATCAGGCTGCTTTTCTTAAAGGGAGGAGTATTCATCATAATGTCCTGCTTGCTAATGATTTGGATAAGGATCTACACTCAAAAATAAGAGGAAAAAAGATATGTTTTCAAGCTGATTTACGAAAGGCCTTTGACTCAGTCAATAGGCATTTTATTTACACGATGCTCCCTAACATGGGCTTCCCTCAGCACTGGGTTAAATGGATTCAATGTTGCTTGGAAACTCCAAAATTTTCGATTCGCTTCAATAGTTCACCTATTGGCTTCTTCGAGAGTACGAATGGCTTTCGGCAAGGCGATCCACTATCTCCCCTATCTTTTTACCATTGCAATGGAAGGGCTCAGTTTTATGTTAGAAGAGGTTGTTTCCAATGGCAAAATTAAGGTACCATATTATGGTTCTGTTTATATCTCTCACATAACATTTGCTGACGACCTTATTATCTTCCTTCGAGATGATCTAGTTTCTGTGAGTAATATGGCAGATATTCTTAATAAATTTGGTATAGTTTCTGGTCTTAAGCTAAACCATGCAAAGTGCAAAGTATATGTGGGTGCTTGCATTGACAATAAGGATCATATTGCTCAAACTATGGGAATTGCTGAAGGAAATTTACTGGTTCCATACTTGGGTCTCCCACTTATATCCACTGGAATCAACAAAGTCTCCTGTCAGCCTATCCTACAAAAAATTAAGAACAAAATTTCCTCTTGGAAAAATAGGCTTCTTTCTAAAGTTGGACGACTTGAACTTATTCGATCTGTGTTGATCTCTTATTCTATTTATTGGTCTCATGCATTCCTTCTACCTGCCGGGCCTCTCCATGATATTGATAAATTACTTATAAATATCTTCTGGAATGACACAGATGGTAAGATAATGCACATGGTGAATTGGGGCAACATTTGCAAACCGAAGGATGAATGGGGGCTGAATCTTCGACATATTAGAGATTGGAGTAAAGCTTATATGGTAAAACAATTATGAGATATTTTACAAAACAAGTCTTCCTTATGGTCACGATGGGTTTTTGCTAGGTACCTAACCAAGGAATCAATCTGGGAAGCATCCGCAAAAACATCTCATTCTGCTGCTTGGAAAGGAATTCTGAAGGCAAGTATTCTTATATGGTAATAGAATTTTTTTATTGTTCCACGATACGGTCCGTTCAAAAAAGGATCATACGCTTTTGGCAAGTATTCTTGCTCATCCTCATCGTTGCATAATCTGGTCCTTTTTTCAAGTATATCTAGAGCAAGAGATATCCTTTCTTCTTCTTTTTCTAGAGTTTTTATTCGACTTATCAATTCATTGCTCAAGTTGTATTTTTTTTGCTCATTGGTAGAAACCCAATAATCATATAGGTCTTCATGGGAAAATTTTTCTGTCATGTACAAAGACATTTTGCGTTCTATCATTTCCGAAAAAGTTGATAAACTAGGCGGATATGTAAAAGATATTATTTGTTTTCCATCACTTGAACACGTATAAAAAAAATATTGTGACATTTCATTTTGTACACTATTTTCAAATCGATTATTTTTTATATATCGCAATGGACGATTCCACCGCTTATAATCGAAAAGAAAAGTGACAATAGGTTTTTCAAAGTCAAAGCGGAAAAAAGACTTTTCATTTTTCTCTTCCGATGGCTACGTAACAATATTTCTTATGTGATCTCTTCTGAAACCAATATTAATATGTGGTATGATCCTTGGGTGAATGGGAAAAGTATATTTCATATATTTGGTGATAGAGTACGACAGGATCTGGGGGCTCCCAAAGACTGGAAGGTTTCTGAATTCATTGACAATGGTACATGGTGTCTTCCCAACCCTACCTCCCCTGACAATGGTACTTTGGCCGACTATTAGGGCTATTCCAATCAAGAATAACTCTTCTGATATGCTTATTTGGCTTCATGATAATGGTAAATTTAGTGCTACATCTGCATAGAACCAAATTAGACGACGAAACAACAAGTGGATCCCAAGTAGTTGGACATGGGATAGTCCATGCTCACAGCGACATTCCTTATGTACATGGCAGGCCCTTCTCGGCAAACTTCCTACGATGGACAATATGCAGCGAAGAGGTATTTATATTGTAAATCAGTGCTCTTTGTTTATGCAAAAGGAAGAAAGAGTTGACCATCTCTACTTTGCTTGTGATTATTCATCTTGGATATGGAAGAAGATCTTGAAACGATTTGATCTTCAAAGGCTACCACGGCCAAACTTGCATCATGAATTAGAAATGCTTATGCAAAGCTTCTCAAGAAAGGGCCTCTTACACAACTAGCAAGAATTATATTCAGATGTGCTATTTGGTGGATTTGGAAGGAGAGGTGTGGCAGAACTTTTGAGTGTCACAAAATGAACAAAGCTCAAATTCTGATAGAGATTCTTTAGGACTCACGATCATGTATGGAGCAAGAATTGAATATAGAGCACCTAACAAGAAGAGAGAAAGAGATTTTCACATGGTAAGTCATACGAGCATGGTTTTGCGAAAAAATATGACGGTCATAAACTTTGCGTGAAGTCGCGCGTAGAGTCAAGTTTCGATTGGTTTTTCGTGCACCGTCTCGGAAATTCAAAATTCTGGCCATTCCCGACATATTAGCCCATGATAAGTCGTACGAGCATGTTTTCATGAAAAAATGCGACGGTCATAAACTTTGCGCAGAGTCGAGTTTCGATCGATTTTTCGTGCACCGTCTCGGAAATTCAAAATACTGGTCATTCCTGTCTTATTAGCCTATGGGAAGTCGTACAAGCACGATTTCACAAAAAAATATGACGGTCATAAACTTTGCGCGAAGTCGCACGCTGAGTCGAGTTTCGATCGGTTTTTCATGCACCGTCTCAGAAATTCAAAATACTGGCCATTCCCGACGTATTAGCCCATGGGAAGTCGTACGAGCATGGTTTTGTGAAAAAACGTGACAGCCATAAACTTTGCACGAAGTCACGTGCAGAGTCGAATTTCAATCGGTTTTTCATGCACTGTCTTGGAAATTCAAAATATTGTCAATTCCCGACTTATTAGACTATAGGAAGTCATACGATCAAGATTTCATGAAAAAACGCAATGGTCATAAACATTCGCGAAGTTGCGAGCAGAGTCGAGTTTCAATCGGTTTTTCATGCACCGTCTCGGAAATTCAAAATACAGGCCAATCCCAACCTATTAGCCCATGGTAAGTCATACGAGCATGGTTTCGCGAAAAAATACGATGGTCATAAACTTTGTGCGAAGTCGCGCACAGAGTCGAGTTTTGATCGGTTTTACGTGCACCGTCTCGAAAATTCAAAATACTGGCCATTCCCGACGTATTAACCCATAGGAAGTCGTACGAGCACGATTTCGTAAAAAAACTCAACAGTCATATATTTGCGTGAAGTCATGCGCAGAGTCGAGTTTCGATCGGTTTTTCGAGCACTGTCTCTAAAATTCAAAATACTGGCCATTCTCGACGTATTAGCCCATGGGAAGTCGTACGAGCACGGTTTCATGAAAAAATGCGACGGTCATAAACTTTACGCGAAGTCGCGCGCAGAGTCGAGTTTCGATCAGTTTTTCATGCCCCGTCTCGTAAAATCAAAATACTGGCCATTCCCGACATATTAGCACATGGGAAGTTGTACGAATACGATTTCTTGAAAAAACACAACGATCATAAAATTTGCGCGAAGTAGCACGCAGAGTCAAGTTTCGATCGGTTTTTTCGTGCACCGTCACGAAAAATCAAAATACAGGCCATTCCCGACGTATATGCCCGTGGGAAGTCGTACGAACATGGTTTCACGAAAAAATATGACGGCCATAAACTTTCCGCGAAGTCACGCAGAGTCAAGTTTCAATCGGTTTTTTGTGCACTGTCTTAGAAATTCAAATTATTGGCCATTCCCGACGTATTAGACCATGGGAAGTCATACTATTATGGATTCACGTAAAAATGCAATGGTCATAAACTTTCACGAAGCTGCGAGCAGTGTCGAGTTTCGATCGATTTTTTATGCACCGTCTCGGAAATTCAAAATACTGGCCAATCCCAATGTATTAGCCCATGGTAAGTCAAATGAGCATGGTTTCGCGAAAAAATGGGACAGTCATAAACTTAGCGCGAAGTCACGCGTAGAGTCGAGTTTCGATCGGTTTTTCGTGCACCATCTCGGAAATTCAAAATACTGGCCATTCCCGACGTATTAGCCCATGGTTAGTCGTACGAGCATGGTTTCACGAAAAAACGCGCGGTCATAAATTTTGCGCAGAGTCGAGTTTCGATCGGTTTTTCGTGCACCGTCTCGGAAATTCAAAATACTGGCCAATCCTAATGTTTTAGCCCATGGTAAGTCATACGAGCATGGTTTCGTGAAAAAATGAGACGGTCATAAACTTTGCGCGAAGTCGCATGCCGAGTCAAGTTTCGATCGGTTTTTCATGCACCGTCTCGAAAATTTAAAATACTGGCCATTCCCGACGTATTAGCCCATAGGAATTCGTACGAGCACGATTTTGCAAAAAAACTCAACGATAATATATTTGCGTGAAGTCGTGCACAGAGTCAAGTTTCGATCAGTTTTTTGTGCACCATCTCGGAAATTCAAAATACTGGCCATTCCCGACATATTAGCCCATGGGCACTCGTACGAGCATGGTTTCATGAAAAAACACGACGGGCATAAACATTGCGCGATGTCACGCGCAGAGTCGAGTTTCGATCGATTTTTCGTGCACCGTCTCTGAAATTCAAAATATTGGCCATTCCCGACGTATTAGCACTTGGGACGTCGTACGAATACGATTTCATGAAAAAACATGACGGTCATAAACTTTATTCGAAGTCGCGCGCAGTGTCGAGTTTCGATCGATTTTTCGTGCACCGTCTCGAAATTTCAAAATACTGGTCATTCCCGACGTATTAGCACATGGGAAGTTGTACGAATATGATTTCATGAAAAAACACGACGGTCATAAAATTTGCGCGAAGTAGCATGCAGAGTCGAGTTTCGATCGGTTTTTCGTGCACCGTCTCGGAAATTCAAAATACTGGCCATTCCCGACATATTAGCCCATGGGAAGTAGTACGAGCACAGTTTCTTGAAAAAACGTGATGGTCATAAACTTTGCGTGTAGTCGCGCGCAGAGTCGAGTTTCGATCGGTTTTTCGTTTACCGTCTTGAAAATTCAAAATATTGGCCATTCCCGACGTATGGGCCTATGAGAAGTCGTACGAACATGGTTTCATGAAAAAACGCAACGGTCATAAATTTTGCGCAAAGTCTCGTACAGAGTCGAGTTTCGATCGATTTTTCTTGGACCATCTCCGAAATTCAAAGTATTAGCCCATGGGAAGTCGTACGAACATGGTTTCAGGAAAAAATGTGATGGTCCTAAACTTTGCACGAAGTCACGAGCAGATTCGAGTCTCGATCGATTTTTCGTGCACCATCTCAGAAATTCAAAATAATGGACATTCCCGACATATTAGCCCATGGTAAGTCGTACGAGAATGGTTTCACGAAAAAATGTGACGGTCATAAACTTTGCACGGAGTTGCGCGCAGAGTCGAGTTTCGATTGGTTTTTCATGTACCATTTTGGAAAGTTTCGATCGGTTTTACGTGCACCGTCTCGGAAATTCAAAATACTGGCCATTCTCAACGTATTAGCCCATGGTAAGTAGTACGAGCATGGTTTCACGAAAAAACATGACGGTCATAAACTTTGCGCAGAGTCAAGTTTCGATCGATTTTTCGTGCATCGTCTCGGAAATTCAAAATACTGGTCATTCCCGTCTTATTAGCCCATGGGAAGTCATACAAGCACGATTTCGTGAAAAAATACGACGGTCACAAACTTTGCGCGAAGTCGCGCGTTGAGTTGAGTTTCGGTCGGTTTTTCGTGCACCGTCTCAGAAATTCAAAATACTGGCCATTCCCGACGTATTAGCACATGAGAAGTCGTACGAGCATAGTTTTGTGAAAAAACGTGACGGCCATAAACTTTGCGCGAAGTCACGCGCAGAGTTGAGTTTCAATCAATTTTTCGTGCACTGTTCAATCAACTTTCGCGAAGTTGCGAGCAGAGTCGAGTTTCGATCGGTTTTTCGTGCACCATCTCGGAAATTCAAAATACTGGCCAATCCCAATGTATTAGCCCATGGTAAGTCATATGAGCATAAAAACGTGACGGTGATAAACATTGTGTGAAGTCGCGCGTAGAGTCGAGTTTCGATCGGTTTTATGTGCACAGTCTCGGAAATTCAAAATACTGGCCATTCCCAACGTATAAGCCCATGGTAAGTCGTACGACTATGGTTTCACGAAAAAAACACGATGGTCAAAAACTTTACGTAGGGTCGAGTTTTGATTGGTTTTTTGTGCACCGTCTCGGAAATTCAAAATATTGGCCATTCCCGATGTATTAGCGTATGGGAAGTCGTATGAGCATGATTTCACAACAAATCTGAACGGTCATATATTTGCACGAAGTCGTGCGCAGAGTCAAGTTTCGATTGATTTTTCAAGCACTGTCTCGAAAATTCAAAATACTGGCCATTCTCGACGTATTAGCCCATGGGAAGTCGTACGAGCACGGTTTCACGACAAAATGCGACGGTCATAAACTTTACGCGAAGTCACACGCATATTCGAGTTTCAATCGGTTTTTTGTGCACCGTCTCGAAAATTTAAAATACTGGCCATTCCTGACATATTAGCCCATGATAAGTCGTACGAGCATGGTTTCGTGAAAAAATGCGACGGTCATAAACTTTGTGCAAAGTCGCGCGTAGAGTCGAGTTTCGATCGGTTTTTCGTGCACCGTCTTGGAAATTCAAAATATTCGCCATTCCCTACGTATTAGCCCATGGGAAGTCATACGAACACGGTTTCACGAAAAAATGCAATGGTCATAAACTTTGCGCGAAGTCGCGTCCAGAGTCGAGTTTCGATCGGTTTTTCATGCACTGTCTTGGAAATTCAAAATACTGGCCATTCCCAACGTAATAGCCCATGGGATGTCGTACGATCACGGTTTCACAAATAAACTCGACGGTCATATACTTGGTGCGAAGTCGGAGGCTAAGTCGAGTTTCGATCGATTTTTTGTGTACCATCTTGGAAATTCAAAATACTGGCCATTCCCGACGTATTAGCCCATGGGAAGTCGTACGAGCATGATTTCGCGAAAAAACGTGATGGTAATAAATTTTGCGCGAAGTCGTGGGCAGAGTCGAGTTTCGATTTATTTTTCGTGCACCGTCTCGGAAATTCAAAATACTGGACATTCCCTACGTATTGGCCCTTGGGATGTCGTACGAGCATGGTTTCGGGAAAAAAACAGACGGTCATAAACTTTGTGTGAAGTCGCACAGAGTCGAGTTTCGATCGGTTTTTATGCACCATCTCAGAAATTCAAAATACTGGCCATTCCTGATGTATTAACCCATGGTAAGTTGTACGAGCATGGTTTTGCAAAAAAATGCGACAGTCATAAACTTTGCGCGAAGTCGGGCACATATTCGAGTTTCGATCGATTTTTCATGCACCGTCTCGAAAATTCAAAATACTGGCCATTCCCGACGTATTAACCCATTGGAAGTCGTATGAGCACGGTTTCACAAAAAAACGTGACGGTCATAAACTTTGCACGAAATCACACGCAGATTCGAGTTTCAATCGGTTTTTCATGCACCGTCTCAGAAATTCAAAATACTGGCCATTCCCGACAAATTAGCCCATGGTAAGTCGAACGAGCATGGTTTCGTGAAAAAATGCGAAGGTCTTAAACTTTGCGCGAAGTTGCGGGCAGAGTCGAGTTTCGATCGGTTTTTCATGTACCATCTTGGAAATTCAAAATATTGGCCATTCCCGACATATTAGCCCATGGGAAGCCTTACGAACATAGTTTAACGAAAAAACGCATTGGTCATAAACTTTGCACGATGTCGCATGCAAAGTCGAGTTTCGATCGATTTTTTATTCACCATCTCAGAAATTTAAAATATTGGCTATTCCCAACGTATTAGCCCATGAGGAGTCGTACGAGCATGGTTTCACGAAAAAACGTGATGGCCATAAACTTTGCGCGATGTCGCGCGTAGAGTCGAGTTTCAATCGGTTTTTCGTGCACCGTCTTGGAAATTAAAACTATTGTCCATTCCTGACGTATTATGCCATGGGAAGTCATACGAACATGGTTTCACGAAAAAACGCAATGGCCATAAACTTTCGCAAAGTCGCGAGAAGAGACGAGTTTCAAAAAGTTTTTCGTGCACCGTCTCGAAAATTCAAAATACTGGCCAATCCCAACGTAATAGACCTTGGGATGTCGTACAAGCACAGTTCCGCAAAAAAACTCAACGGTTTTATAATTTGCACGAAGTCGTGCGCAGAGTTTAGTTTCATCGGTTTTTCGTGTACCTTCTAAAAAATTCAAAATATTGGCCATTCCCGACGTATTAGCCCATGGGAAGTCGTACGAGCATGATTTCACGATAAAACGTGATGGTCATAAACGTCGCGCGAAGTCGCGCGCAGAGTTGAGTGTCGATCGGTTTTTCGTGCACCATCTTGGAAATTCAAAATATTGGCCATTCCCGACGTATTAGCCCATGGGAAGTCATACGGATATGGTTTCATGAAAAAAAGCAATGGTCATAAACTTTGAGCGAAGTCGCGCGCAGAGTCGAGTTTCGATCAGTTTTTCGTGCACTCTCTCAAAAATTCAAAATACTGGCCATTCCCAATGTAATAGCCCATTGGAAGTCATACGAGCACAGTTTCACAAAAAAACTCAACGGTCATAAACTTTGTGCGAAGTCGCGCGCAGATTCGAGTTTTGATATGTTTTTCGTGCACCGTCTCGGAAATTCAAAATACTGGCCATTCACGATATATTAGCCCAAGGGAAGTCGTACGAGCATGATATCGCGAAAAAATGTGACGGTCATAAATTTTGCGCGAAGTCGTGCGCGGAGTCTAGTTTCGATCGGTTTTTCGTGCACCGTCTCAAAAATTCAAAATACTGGCCATTCCCGACGTATTAGCTCATGGGATGTCGTACGAGCATGGTTTCGCGAAAAAACATGACGGCCATAAACTTTCCGCGAAGTCACGCTCAGAGTCGAGTTTCAATCGATTTTTCGTGCACTGTTTTGGAAATTTAAAATATTGCCCATTCCCGACGTATTAGACCATGGGAAGTCATACGAACATTGTTTCACGAAAAAACGCAATGGTCATAAACTTTCGCGAAGTCGCGAGAAGAGACGAGTTTCGAATGGTTTTTCGTGCACCGTCTCGGAAATTCAAAATACTGGCCAATCCCAACGTAATAGACCTTGGGAAGTCATACAAGCACAGTTTCGCAAAAAAACTCAACGGTTTTATAATTTGCGCGAAGTCGTGCGCAGAGTCTAGTTTCGTCGGTTTTTCATGTACCTTCTCGAAAATTCAAAATATTGGCCATTCCCGACGTATTAGCCCACGGGAAGTCGTACGAGCATGATTTCACGAAAAAATGTGATGGTCATAAACTTTGCGCGAAGTCGCGCGCAGATTTGAGCGTCGATCGGTTTTTCGTGCACCATCTTGGAAATTCAAAATATTGGCCATTCCCAACGTATTAGCCCATGGGAAGTCATACAAACATGGTTTCACGAAAAAATGCAATGGTCATAAACTTTGAGCGATGTCGCGCGCAGAGTCGAGTTTCGATCAGTTTTTCGTGCACTGTCTCGAAAATTCAACAAACTGGCCATTCCAAACGTAATAGCCCATTGGAAGTCGTACGAGCACGGTTTCGTAAAAAAACTCGATGGTCATAAACTTTGCACGAAGTCACGCGCATATTCGAGTTTCGATTGATTTTCATGCACCGTGGACATTCAAAATACTTGGCATTCCCGACGTATTAATCAACGGGAAGTCGTATGGGCACGGTTTCATAAAAAAACATGACGGTCATAAACTTTGCGCGAAGTCACGCGCAGATTCGAGTTTTGATCGGTTTTTCATGCACCATCCCGAAAATTCAAAATACTGGCCATTCACGATATCTTAGCCCAAGGGACGTCGTACGAGCACGATATTGCAAAAAAATGTGACGGTCATAAATTTTACGAGAAGTCACGCGCAGAGTCTAGTTTTGATTGGTTTTTCGTGCACCGTCTCGAAAATTCAAAATACTGGCCATTCCCGACGTATTAGCTCATGGGATGTCGTACGAGCACGATTTTGCGAAAAAACGTGACGACCATAAACTTTGCGCGAAGTCACGCGCAGAGTCGAGTTTCAATCGATTTTTCATGCACTATTTTGGAAATTTAAAATATTGGTCATTCCCGACGTATTAGACCGTGGGAAGTCATACGAACATGGTTTCACGAAAAAATGCAATGGTCATAAACTTTCGTGAAGTTGCGAGCAGAGTCCAGTTTCGATCGATTTTTCGTGCACCATCTCGGAAATCCAAAATACTGGCCAATCCCAACGTATTAGCCCAAGGTAAGTCATACGAGCATAAAAACGCGATGGTCATAAACATTGTGTGAAGTCGCACGTAGAGTCGAAATAGCCCATTGGAAGTCGTACGGTCATAAAAATGTGACGGTCATAAATTTTACGAGAAGTCACGCGCGGAGTCTAGTTTTGATCGGTTTTTCGGGCACCGTCTCGAAAATTCAAAATACTGGCCATTGCCAACGTAATAGCCCATTTGAAGTCGTACGAGCACAGTTTCGCAAAAAAACTCGACGGTCATAAACTTTGCGCAGATTCGAGTTTCGATCGGTTTTCATGCACCGTGGAAATTCAAAATACTGGCCATTCCCAATGTATTAACCAATGGGAAGTCGTACGAGCACGGTTTCATGAAAAAACATGACGGTCATAAACTTTGTGCGAAGTCACACGCATATTTGAGTTTCGATCGGTTTTTTGTGCATCGTCTCGAAAATTCAAAATACGGGCCATTCCCGACATATTAGCCCATGATAAGTCTTACGAGCTTGGTTTCATGAAAAAATACGATGGTCATAAACTTTGCGCAATGTCGCGCGTAGAGTTGAGTTTCGATCGATTTTTCATGCACCGTCTTGGAAATTCAAAATATTGGCCATTCTCGACGTATTAGCCCATGGGAAGTCATCCGAATATTGTTTTACAAAAAAACGTAATCGTCATAAACTTTGCGCGAAGTCACGCGCAGAGTCGAGTTTCGATCGGTTTTTCGTGCACTGTCTTGGAAATTCAAAATACTGGCCATTCCCAACGTAATAGCCCATGGGATGTCGTACGATCACGGTTTCACAAATAAACTCGACGGTCATATACTTTGCGCGATGTCAGACGTTAAGTCTAGTTTCGATCAGTTTTTCATGTACCATCTTGGAAATTCAAAATACTGGCCATTCCCGACGTATTAGCCCATGGGAAGTCGTACAAGCACGGTTTCATGAAAAAATATGACGGTCATAAATTTTGTGCGAAGTCGTGGGCAGAGTCGAGTTTCGATCGATTTTTCGTGCACCGTCTCGGAAATTCATAATACTGGACATTCCCAACATATTAGCCCATGGGAAGTCGTACAAGCATGGTTTCGTGAAAAAAAGAGACGGTCATAAACTTTGCGTGAAGTCGCACAGAGTCAACCATCCTAGTACTACTACTCTCGCCCAAACACGCTTAACTTCGGAGTTCTTGGAAGCCACAACGATGCAAGGTTTGTCTATCTTTTGGACATGTAAATGGTGCTTGCCAACAGCCTTCACAAAAAATCACACAGGAATACCGACCACGCCAAGAGCCACAGCAAGGGGTCACTACCACTAATCCAAGCACTGATACTCCAGTGCCAACAGTGACGATGGCAGAGAAGATGAACGAGCACTCTGACTCATTGGGGCAGTGACATGAACAAGAGAAAGACAAGTCAGGACTTTCATCTTTTCCTATTATATCGGAGACTTTCACTGCAGGAGCTTCCCATGGTTCTCAATCCCCAATAACAACCTCGCCTTCACGAATCATTCCTTCAGATAATCAGAAAATTTCATTTCAACAACCTCTGGTGAACCAAGACATTGCAACTCACCAAACTCATCGCGCTTCGACACATCCCACTATTCAGGACTCCATGCCTCAAGGTACGCAAAAATTTAAACATTTGCAAGCTGTGGATGAGGTGGATAAATATAAGAATAAAGGATTAAAGGGTAAAGATATTATGCGAGAGGACCATGCAAAATCAAAGGATAAGAAAAAGGATGGTAGTGTCCTCCCAAAATCACATGTTCTTCCTTCTATCTAGTATTGACGAAAATAATCTGTTGGAATGTTCGTGGACATAATAAGACTGAAAAATGTCGGGAGCTTAATAGAATAATCCGATCTGCTGCATGTGATATTGTGATTCTTGTGGAAACAAAAATTAAAACTCATCGTGATCGAGTTCAGAAGAATTTAATATGGCCTTAGGCAGAACTTTTTACTAATGATTCATAGGATACTTATGGTCGAGTTTCTGTCTTATGGCATCCTAACCTTGTTACTGCTTGGTTTATTTCTGCTACTAATTAATTCATTCATCTTAAGGCAGAGGATAAACAGACTGGATGTCAATTCAATATTATCGGTATTTACGCATCTAACAGTATCTCTGACAGGAATGCTCTATGGCGTGATCTGGTTAGCATTGCAAATAGTTATCCTACGATACCTTGGATTGTTCTCGGTGACTTTAATACTATCAGATACACAAATGAGAAAGTGGGGGCTAGAGTGCTTTCCGAATGTCAGCTTCAACATTTTAATGATTGTATAGATATTGCTGCATTGACTGACATGAAATATGTAGGTGATTGGTTCTCATGGAATAATCAAAGTACTGCTGATAGAAAAATTATGGCTGGACTTGACAGATGTTTGATTAATCAGGAATGGTTAGCAATTTTCGCAGATTCACTTCTTGAGTATGGTGCTAAGTTATTTTCGGATCACTCTATTATGCATATACATGTGGATAAAGCACTACCCAGAGTCAAGAAACCTTTTAGATTTTTTAATATGTGGAGTTTTCACCCTAAGTTCCTTGAAGTTATTAAGTCAGCTTGGGACATTAATGTGTTTGGTTCTCCCCCTTACATCCTATGTCAAAAACTAAAAGCAAGCAAAGCGGCACTTAAGAAGTGGAATTCAACTACATTTGGAAATATCACCAATAGGGTTCAGTTATGCAAGAAAGAACTTATGGCAATGCAAAGCGAGCTAAATCTTTAACCTTTGGATGCGAATCTTATATACAAAGAGGCTACTGCTAGAAATAACTTTATGCAAGCTTTGAAGCAGGAGGAATGCTTTTTGAAACAGAAGTCACGACAGCATTGGCTTACTCTAGGGGATTCTAATATGAAGTTTTTCTATGCTGCTATTGCTACCAGAAGGGATACCAATCGCATCAAAAAATGCAAAGGTATAGATGGTAATCTCATTGAGGATTTGGATGAGGTTAAAAATTACACCAAGCAATATTTTTATTCCTTACTCAATCAGGAGCAACAGCCTAATAGTATTCATGTTGGGCCTACAAGATGACTTGATTCTGAAGCCCTCTCATCTTAATGCCCCAATAACGGATGATGAAATTGTGAAAGTTGTTTTTAAGTCTCCGAAGCACAAAAGCCTTGGTCCAGACGGATTTCCAGCTGAGTTTTATCAAATTGCATGGTCTATTGTAGGCAACGATGTCATAAAAGCTTGTCGACATTTTTTCTCCTCAGGTCATATTCTTAAAGAAATGAATTGCACTTTTATTTCTTTAGTGCCTAAAAATGATGGAGCTGATTAATTGGAGAACAATCGTCCTCTTTCACTGTGTAACTTTATTTATAAGGTTATATCTTAGTTGCTGGCAGATAGACTACAAAAGGTTATGAATAAGGTCATTAGTCCTAATCAGGTTGTTTTCTTAAAGGGAGGAGTATTCATCATAATGTCCTGCTTGCTAATGATTTGGTTAAGGATCTACACTAAAAAACAAGAGGGAAAAAGATCTGTTTTAAAGCTGATTTACGAAAGGCCTTTGACTCAGTCAATATGCATTTTATTTACATGATGCTCCATAATATGGGCTTCCCTCAGCACTGGGTTAAATGGATTCAATGTTGCTTGGAAACTCCAAAATTTTTTATTCTCTTTAATGGTTCACCTATTGGCTTCTTCGGGAGTAAGAATGGCATTCGGCAAGGCGATCCACTATCTCCTTATCTTTTTACCATTGCAATGAAAGGGCTCAGTTGTATGTTAGAAGAGGCTGTTTCCAATTGTAAAATTAAGGTACCATATTATGGTTCTGTTTATATCTCTCACATAACATTTATTGATGACCTTATTATCTTTCTTCGAAATGATCCAGTTTCTGTGAGTAATCTGGCAGATATTCTTAATGAATTTGGTATAGTTTCTGGTCTTAAGCTAAACCATGCAAAGAGCAAAGTATATGTGGGTGCTTGCATTGACAATAAGGATCATATTGCTCAAACATTGGGAGTTGCTGAAGGAAATTTACCGGTTCCTTACTTGGGTCTCCCACTTATATCCACTGGAATCAACAAAGTCTCCTGTCAGCCTGAATTTCCTATTGGAAAAATAGGCTTCTTTCTAAAGCTGGATGACTTGAATTTATTCGATATGTGTTGATCTCTTGTTCTATTTATTGGTCTCATGCATTCCTTCTACCTGCCGTACCTTCTGTGCCATTCCAAAAGAAGTTCATAAGTAATTTATCAATATCATGGTGAATTGGGACATGGCACATGGTGAATTGGGACAACATTTGCAAACCGAAGGATGAAGGGGGGTTGAATCTTTGACATATTGGAGATTGGAATAAAGCTTGTCTGGTAAAACAATTATGAGATATTTTACAAAACAAGTCTTCCTTATGGTCACAATGGGTTTTTGCTTGGTCTCTAACCAAGGAATCAATCTGGGAAGCATCCGCAAAAACATCTCATTTTGTGATATCTTAAGGCAAGGCGATGGCTACGTAATAATATTTCTTATGTGATATCTTCTCGAACCAATATTAATATGTGGTATGATCCTTGGGTGAATGGGAAAAGTATATTTCAGATATTTGGTGATAGAGTAGGACAGGATCTGGGGGCTCCCAAAGACTGTAAGGTTTCTGAATTCATTGACAATGGTACATGGTGTCTTCCCAACCCTACCTCCCCTGACATGTTATTACTTTGGCCGACTATTAAGGCTATTCCAATCAAGAACAACTCTTCAGATATGCTTATTTGGCTTCATGATAATGGTAAATTTAGTGCTACATCTGCATGGAACCAAATTAGATGACGAAACAACAAGTGGATCCCAAGTAGTTGGACATGGGATAGTCCATGCTCACAGCGACATTCCTTATGTACATGGCAGGCCCTTCTCGGCAAACGTCCTACGATGGACAGTATGCAGCGAAGAGGTAATATTGTAAATCGGTGCTCTTTGTGTATGCAAAAGGAAGAAAGTGTAGACCATCTCTACTTTGCTTGTGATTATTCATCATGGATATGGAAGGAGATCTTGAATTGATTTGATCTTCAAAGGCTACCACGGCCAAACATGCATCATGAATTATAAATGCTTATGCAAAGCTTTTCAAGAAAGGGGCCTCTTACACAACTAGCAAGAATTATATTCAGATGTGCTATTTGGTGGATTTGGAAGGAGAGGTGTGGCAGAATTTTTGAGTGTCACAACATGAACAAAGCTCAAATTCTGATAGAGATTCTTCATGACTCACGATCATGTATGGAGCACGAATTAAATATAGAGCAAGCACCTAACAAGAAGAGAGAAAGGGATTTTCACATGATTCAATTATTCCATTAGTCAATAATCTCTTGAATAATGATGAAGATTGTAATGTATTATATGGGGCAAAGCTTATATTTTGTTATGTATCCAAAAGTAGTCCAGAACAGTCTAGCTATTGCATCTTATTATTTATTAACTTCCTTGTGCTACTCTTTGAGATGAGTTTGATGAAGTGTGCCCATTTCACCTTCTTTAAGTGGGGTGCAATCTTCTCGACTACACTAAGAGACTTCAGGCTTTTTAGTCTATGGCTTGTGTAGACAAAGCTTCTTTGTACAAATCTTTTACAAAATACATTATCTTTACTTACCAAAAAAAATATTATGTTTTTTCGAGAAACCGTGGTCGTACGACTTCCCATGGGTTAATACGTCGGGAATGGCCAGTATTTTGAATTTCCGAGACGGTGCACGAAAAATCGATCAAAACTCGACTCTGCGTGCGACTTCGCGCAAAGTTTATGACCATTGCGTTTTTTCATGAAACCGTGTTCGTATGACTTCGCATGGGCTAATACATCGGGAATGGCCAAAATTTTGAATTTCCAAAATGGTACATGAAAAACCGATCGAAACTCGACTCTGCATGCAACTCCGTGCAAAGTTCATGACCGTCACTTTTTTTCACGAAACCATGCTTGTACGATTTACCATGGGCTAATATATTGGGAATGGTAATTATTTTGAATTTTTGAGATGGTGCACGAAAAACTGATCGAAACTCGAATTACGCGTGACTTCGCGCAATGTTTATGACCGTCACGTTTTTTTTTTGTGAAATAGTGCTTGTACGACTTCCCATGGGCTAATATGTCGGGAATGGCTAGTATTTTGAATTTCCGAGACGGTGCATGAAAAACCAATCGAAACTCGACTCTGCATGCAACTTTGTGCAAATTTTATGACCGTCATGTTTTTTCGTGAAACCGTATTCGTACGACTTCCCATGCGCTAATACGTCGGGAATGGCCAGTATTTTGAATTTTCGAGACGGTGCACGAAAAATCGATTGATACTCGACTCTGCGCGTGACTTCGCGCAAAGTTTATTACCGTCATTTTTTTTCATGAAACCATGCTCGTATGACTTACCATGGGCTAATACATCGGGAATGGCCAGTTTTTTAAATTTTCGAGATGGTGCACGAAAAACCGATCAAAACTCGACTCTACGGGCGGCTTCTCCAAAAGTTTATGACCGTCACATTTTTTCGTAAAACCATGCTCGTATGACTTCCCATGGGCTAATACGTTGGGAATGGCCAGTATTTTGAATTTCTGAGATAGTGCACGAAAAACCGATCGAAACTCGACTCTGCGCACAACTTCGCGCAAATATATGACCGTTGAGTGTTTTTACGAAATCGTGCTCGTACGACTTCCCATGGGCTAATATGTCGGGAATGGCCACTATTTTGAATTTCTGAGATGGTGCATGAAAAACCGATCGAAACTCGACTCAGCACGCAACTTTGTGCAAAGTTTATGACCGTCGCAATTTTTCACGAAACCGTGCTTGTACGACTTCCAATGGGCTAGTAAGACGGGAATGACCAGTATTTTGAATTTTCGAGACGGTGAACGAAAAACCGATCGAAACTCGACTCTGCGTAAAGTTTATGACCATCGTGTTTTTTTTTGCGAAACCATTCTCGTACGACTTACCATGGGCTAATACGTCGGGAATGACCAGTATTGTGAATTTTCGAGACGGTGTACGAAAAACCGATCGAAACTCGACTCTGCGCGCGACTTCTTGCAAAGTTTATGACCGTCACATTTTTCATGAAGCCATGCTCATATGACTTACCATGGGCTAATACGTTGGGATTGGCCAGTATTTTGAATTTCTGAGACGGTGCACAAAAAATCGATCGAAACTCGACTCTGCTCGCAGCTTCGTGAAAGTTTATGACCATTGCATTTTTTCGTGAAACCATGTTAGTATGACTTCCCATGGTCTAATATGTCAGGAATGGCCTATATTTTGAATTTCCAAGATAGTGCATGAAAAATAAATTGAAACATGACTCTACGCGTGCCTTTGCGCAAAGTTTATGGTCGTCACGTTTTTTCACGAAACCATGCTCGTACGACTTCCCACAGGCTAAGACATCGGGAACGGCTAGTATTTTGAATTTTTGAGACGGTGCATGAAAAACCGTTCAAAACTCGACTTTGCATGCTACTTCGTGCAAATTTTATGACCATCGTGTTTTTTCATGAAATCATATTCGTACAACTTCCCATGTGCTAATACATCGGGAGTGGCCAGTATTTTGAATTTCTGAGATGGTGCACGAAAAACCGATCGAAACTCGACTCTGCGCGTGACTTCGCGCAAAATTTATGACCGTTGAGTTTTTTTATGAAATCGTGCTCGTACGACTTCCCATTGGCTAATACGTCGGGAATGGCCAGTATTTTGAATTTCTGAGACGGTGCTCGAAAAACCAATCGAAACACGACTCAACGCGCGACTTTTTGCAAAGTTTATGACCGTCGTATTTTTTAATGAAACCGTGTTTGTACGACTTCCGGTGGGCTAATAAGACTACGAGCATGGTTTCACGAAAAAACACGATGATCATAAACTTTGCGCAACGTCGCGCGCGAAGTCTAGTTTCGATCGATTTTGAATTTCTGAGACGATGTTCGAAAAACCGATCGAAACTCGACTTCGTGCGTGACTTTACGGAAACTTTATGACCATCATTTTTCTCGTAAAACTGTGCTTGTACGATTTCCCATGGGCTAGTACGTTGGGAATGGCCAGTATTTTAAATTTAAGAGATGGTGCGTGAAAAACCGATCGACACTCGACTTCGCGCGTGACTTTGCGCAAAGTTTATGATCGTCGTGTTTTGTCATAAAGCTGTACTCATACAACTTCCCTTGGGCTAATACGTTGGGAATTGCCAGTATTTGGAATTTCCGTGACGGTGCTCGAAAAATCGATCGAAACTCGACTTCGCACGCAACTTTGCGCTTAGATTATGACCGTCATGTTTTTTCATGAAACCATGTTCGTACGACATCCCATGGGCTAGTACGTTGGGAATGGCCAGTATTTAGAATTTCAGAGATGGTGCGTGAAAAACCGTTCGAAACTCGACTTTGTGCGTGACTTTGCGCAAAGTGTATGATCGTCACATTTTTTCGTATAATCGTGCTCATACAACTTCCCTTGGGATATAGTATTTTGAATTTCCATGAAGGTGCATGTAAAACCGATCAAAACTCGACTTCATGTGAAACCTTGTGCTAACTTTATTTCCGTCACGTTTTTTCATGAAATCATGCTCGTACGGCTTCCCATGGGCTAGTACGTTGGGAATTGCCAGTATTTTGATTTTCTGAGATGGTGTAAAAAAACTGATTGAAACTCGTGTTCGCGTGTGACGTTGTGCAAAGTTTATGACCAATACGTTTTTTCATGAAACCATGTTCGTACGACTTCCCATCGGCCAATACGACGTGAATGGCCAATATATTGAATTTTCGAGATGGTAAACGAAAAATCGATCGAAACTCGACTCTGCATGCAACTTCACGCAATGTTTATGACCATCACATTTTTTCGTGAAACCATGCTCGTACGGCTTACCATGTAAATACATAAGGAATGGCCAGCATTTTGAATTTCTGAGACGGTGCATAAAAAACCGATCGAAACTTAACTATGCGCGCGACTTCGCGTAAAGTTTATGATCGTCACATTTTTTTCACGAAATCATGCTCGTACGACTTATCATGGGCTAATACCTCGGGAATGGCCAGTATTTTGAATTTTTGAGACGGTGCTCGAAAAACCGATCCAAACTTAAATCTACGTGCGACTTAGCGCAAAGTTTATGACCGTCGCATTTTTTTGCGAAACCATGCTCGTACGACTTCCCATGGGCTAATACGTCGGGAATGGCCAATATTTTTAATTTTTGAGATGTTACACGAAAAACCAATCGAAACTCGACACTGCGCGCGATTTCGCGCAAAGTATATACTATCGAGTTTTTTTGCGAAACATGTCAAGGGAGGTAGGGTTGGGAAGACACCATGTACCATTGTTAATAAATTCGGAAACCTTCCAGTCTTTGGGAGCCCCCAGATCCTGTCGTTCTCTATCACCAAATATCTGAAATATACTTTTCCCATTCACCCAAGGATAATACCACATATTAATATTGGTTCTAGAAGAGATCACATAAGAAATATTATTACGTAGCCATCACCTTGCCTTCAGAATTCCTTTCCAAGCAAAGAATGAGATGTTTTTACAGATGCTTCCCAGATTGATTCATTGGTTAGGTACCTAGCAAAAACCCATTGTGACCATAAGGAAGACTTATTTTGTAAAATATCCCATAATTATTTTACCATACAAGCTTTATTCCAATCTCTAATATGTCGAAGATTCAGCCCCCCTTCATCCTTCGGTTTGCAAATGATGTCCCAATTCACCATATGCATTGCCTTACCATCTGTGTCATTCCAAAAGAAGTTCATAAGTAATTTATCAATATCATGGAGAAGCCCGGCAGGTAGAAGGAATGCATGAGACCAATAAATAGAATAAGAGATCAACACAGATCGAATAAGTTCAAGTTGTGCAGCTTTAGAAAGAAGCCTATTTTTTGTAGGATAGGCTGACAAGAGACTTTGTTGATTCCAGTGGATATAAAGTGGGAGACCCAAGGAACCGGTAAATTTCCTTCAGCAACCCCCAATGTTTGAGCAATATGATCCTTATTGTCAATGCATGCACCCACATATACTTTGCTCTTTGCATGGTTTAGCTTAAGACCAGAAACTATATCAAATTCATTAAGAATATCTGCCAGATTACTCTCAGAAATTGGATCATCTCGAAGGAAGATAATAAGGTCATCAGCAAATGATATGTGAGAGATATAAACAGAACCATAATATGATACCTTAATTAGCTAGCAGGACATTATGATGAATACTCCTCCCTTTAAGAAAAGCAGCCTGATTAGGACTAATGACCTTATTCATAACCTTTTGTAGTCTATCTTCCAGCAACTTAGAGATAACCTTATAAATAAAGTTGCACAGTGAAATAGGACGGTAGTTCTCCAATGAATCAGCTCCATCATTTTTAGGCACTAAAGAAATAAAAGTGCAATTCATTTCTTTAAGAATATGACCTGAGGAGAAAAAATATCGATAAGCTTTTATGACATCGTTGCCTACAATAGTCCATGCAATTTGATAAAACTCAGCTGGACATCCGTCTGGACCAGGGCTTTTGTGCTTCGGGGACTTAAAAATAACTTTCACAATTTCATCATCCATTATTGGGGCATTAAGATGAGAGAGGGCTTCAGAATCAAGTCGTCTTATAGGCCCAACATGAATACTATTAGGCTGCTGCTCCTGATTGAGTAAGGAATAAAAAAATTGCTTGGTGTAATTTTTAACCTCATCCAAATCCTCAATGAGATTACCATCTATACCTTTGCATTTTTTGATGCGATTAGTAGCCCTTCTGGTAGCAATAGCAGCATAGAAAAACTTCATATTAGAATCCCCTAGAGTAAGCCAATGCTGTCATGACTTCTGTTTCAAAAAGCATTCCTCCTACTTCAAAGCTTGCATAAAGTTATTTCTAGCAGCAGCCTCTTTGTATATAAGATTCGCATCCAGATCCTGACATGTTATTACTTTGGCCGACTATTAGGGCTATTCCAATCTAGAACAACTCTTCAGATATGCTTATTTGGCTTAATGATAATCATAAATTTAGTGCTACATCTGCATAGAACCAAATTAGACGATGAAACAACAAGTGGATCCCAAGTAGTTGGACATGGGATAGTCCATGCTCACAGCGACATTCCTTATGTACATGGTAGGCCCTTCTTGGCAAACTTCCTACGATGGACAATATGCAGCGAAGAGGTATTTATATTGTAAATTGGTGCTCTTTGTGTATGCAAAAGGAAGAAAGTGTTGACCATCTCTACTTTAATTGTGATTATTCATCTTGGATATAGAAGGAGATCTTGAAGCGATTTGATCTTCAAAGACTACCACGGCTAAACTTGCATCATGAATTAGAAATGCTTATGCAAAGCTTCTCAAGAAAGGGGCCTCTTACACAACTAGCAAGAATTATATTCAAATGTGCTATTTGGTGGATTTGGAAGGAGAGGTGTGGCAGAATTTTTGAGTGTCACAACATGAACAAAGCTCAAATTCTGATAGAGATTCTTCAGGACTCACGATCATGTATGGAGCAAGAATTGAATATAGAACACCTAACAAGAAGAGAGAATGGGATTTTTCACAAGATTCAATTTTTCCATTAGTCAATAATCACTTGAATAATGATGAAGATTGTAATGTATTATATGGGGCAAAACTTATATTTTGTGATTTATCCACAAGTAGTCCAGAACAGTCTAGCTATTGTATTTAATTATTTATTAACTTCCTTGTGCTACTCTTGGAGATGAGTTTGATGAAGTGTGCCAATTTCACCTTCTTTAGGTGGGGTGCAATCTTCTCGACTACACTAAGAGACTTCAGGCTTTAGTCTATGACTTGTGTAGACAAAGCTTCTTTGTACAAATCTTTTACAAAATACATTATCTTTACTTACCAAAAAAAAGTTTTTTTGCGAAACCGTGCTCGTACGACTTCCCATGAGCTATTACGTTGGGAATAGCCAGTATTTTGAATTTTTGAGATGGTGCACGAAAAATCATTCGAAACTCGACTCTGCGCGCGACTTCACGCAAAGTTTATGACCGTCGTATTTTTTCACGAAACATGCTCATACGACTTCACATGGGCTAATACGTCAGGAATGCCTAGTATTTCGAATTTCCAAGATGGTACATGAAAAATCGATAGAAACTCAAATCTGCGCGCGACTTCGCGTAAAGTATATGACCGTCGAGTTTTTTTACGAAACCTTGCTCATACGACTTCCCATGGGCTATTACATTTGGAATCGCCAGTATTTTGAATTTTCGAGATGGTGCACGAAAAACAGATCGAAACTCGACTCTGCACGTGGATTCGCACAAAGTTTATGACCGTCACATTTTTTTGCGAAACCATATTCTTACGACTTCCTATGGGCTAATCGTCAGGAATGGCTTGTATTTTGAATTTCTGAGACAATGCATGAAAAACCGATCGAAACTCGTCTTAGCGTGCGATTCGCGCAAAGTATATGACCGTCGATTTTTTTTGCGAAACCGTGCTCGTATGACTTCCCATGGGCTTATACGTCGGGAATGGATAGTATTTTGAATTTCCAAGACAGTGCACGAAAAACCGATTGAAACTCCACTATGAGCGTGACTTCGCGCAAAGTTTATGACCGTCATGTTTTTTTATTAAACCGTGCTCGTATCCATGGGCTAATACGTCGGGAATGTCCAATAATTTGAATTTTTTGGGATGGTGCATGAAAAATCGATCGAAAATCGACTCTGCGTGCGATTTGCGCAAAGTAAATGACCATCGAGTTTATTTGCGAAACCATGCTCATACGACTTCCCATGGGCTATTACATCGGGAATGGGCAGTATTTTAAATTTCTCAAACAGTGCACGAAAAACCGATCGAAACTCGACTCTGAGCGCAAGATCGCGTAAAGTTTATGACCATCATGTTTTTTCATGAAACCATGCTCGTAGGACTTCCCATGGGCTAATTCATCGGGAATGGCAA
This sequence comes from Ensete ventricosum, assembly GCA_029747655.1. NCBI lineage: Eukaryota > Viridiplantae > Streptophyta > Magnoliopsida > Zingiberales > Musaceae > Ensete > Ensete ventricosum. The sequence continues at coordinate 33,806,374 of JAQQAF010000001.1, read as the reverse complement.
GTATTTTGAATTTCCGAGGTGGTGTATGAAAAACCGATCGAAACGCGACTGTGCGCATGACATCGTGCAAAGTTTATGACTGTTGAGTTTTTTTGGGAAACTGTGCTCATACGGCTTCCCATGGAATTTAGAGACGGTGCACACAAAAACCAATCGAAACTCGACTCCGCGCGTGACTTTGTGCAAACTTTATGACCTTCACGTTTTTTCATGAAATCGTGCTCATACGTCGTGCAAAGTTTATGACCGTCATGTTTTTTCATGAAACCATGCTCGTATGACTTCCCATGGGCTAATACGTCGGGAATGGCCATTATTTTGAATTTTCGAGACGGTGCATAAAAAACCGATCGAAACTCGATTCTACGCGCGACGTCATGCAAAGTTTATGACAGTTGCATTTTTTCATGAAATTGTGTTCGTATGACATCCCATGGGCTAATATGTCGGGAATGGCCAAGACGATGCACGAAAAACCGATGGAAACTCGACTCTACGCACGACTTCGCGCAAAGTTTATGACCATCGCATTTTTTTGTGAAACCGTTCTTGTACAACTTCCCATGGGCTAAAATGTTGGGAATGGCCAAAATTTTGAATTTCGGAGATGGTACATGAAAAATCGATCGAAACTCGACTCTGCACGTGACTTCGCGCAAAGTATATGACCGTCGAGTTTTTTTGCGAAACCATGCTTGTACGACTTCCCTGGGCTAATACCTCGGGAATGGCTAGAATTTTGAATTTTTGAGATGGTGGACGAAAAATTGATCGCAACTCCACTCTGAGCGCGACTTCATGCAAAGTTTATGACCGTCGCATTTTTTCATGAAACCGTGCTCGTACGACTTCCCATGGGCTAATACGTCGGGAATGACCAGTATTCTAAATTTTTGAGACGGTGCACGAAAAACCGATCGAAACTCGACTGTGCGCGACTTTGTGCAAAGTTTATGACCATTGCGTTTTTTCATTAAACCGTCTTCGTACGACTAACCATGGACCAATACGTCGGGAATGGCCAATATTTTAAATTTTCAAGATTGTTAAGGAAAAACCGATCGAAACTCGACTCTGCGTGCAATTCGCGCAAAGTAAATGACCATCGAGTTTTTTTGCGAAACCATGCTCATACGACTTCTCATGGGCTAATACATCGGGAATGGCCTGTATTTTGAATTTCCGAGATGGTGCACAAAAAATGGATTGAAACTCCACTCTGAGCGAGACTCAGCACAAAGTTTATGACCGTCATGTTTTTTCATGAAACCATGCTCGTACGAATTCCCATGGGCAAATACGTCGGGAATGGCCAGTATTTTGAATTTCCGAGACGATGCACGAAAAATCAATCGAAAATCGACTCTGCACGTGACTCGCGCAAAATTTTTGACCGTCGTGTTTTTTCGCGAAACCAAGCTTGTAAGACTTACCATGGGCTAATACGTCGCGAATGGCCAATATTTTGAATTTTTGGGACAGTGCACGAAAAACCGATAGAAAGTCGACTCTGCGCGCGATTCACGCAAAGTATATGACCGTCGAGTTTTTTTGTGAAATCGTGCTCGTAGGACTTCCAATGGCTAATACGTCGGGAATGGCCAGTATTTTGAATTTCCAAGACGGTGTAAGAAAAACCGATCGAAACTCGACTCTGCGCGCGACTTTGACGAAAAAGCGATCGAAACTCGACTCTGAGTGCGACATCACGCAAATTTATGACAGTCACATTTTTTTGCAAAACCATGCTCGTACGACTTCCCATGTGCTAATACGTTGGGAATGGCCAATATTTTGAATTTTCGAGATATTACACGAAAAACCAATCGAAACTCTACTCTGCGCTCGATTTCGCACAAAGTATTTGACCATCGAGTTTTTTTGCGAAACCATGCTCGTACGACTTCCCATGGGCTATTACGTTGGAAATGACCAGTATTTTGAATTTCTGAGATGGTGCACGAAAAACCGATCGAAACTCGACTCTGCGCGCGACTTCGTGCAAAATTTATGACCATTGCGTTTTTTCGTGAAACCGTGTTCGTATGACTTCCAGTGGGCTAGTACGTCGGGAATGACCAATATTTTGAATTTCCAAAATGATGCATGAAAAACCGATCGAAACTCAACTCTGCGTGCGACTTCATGCAAAGTTTATGACCGTCGTGTTTTTTCGTGAAACCATGCTCGTACGACTTACCATGAGCTAATACATCGAGAATGGTCAGTATTTTGAATTTCCGAGATGGTACATGAAAAACCGATCGAAACTCGACTCTGCGCGTGACTTCGTGCAAAGTACATGACCGTTGAGTTTTTTTGGCGAAACCATGCTCGTATGACTTCCTATGGGCTATTACGTTGGGAATGGTCAATATTTTGAATTTCGAAGATGGTGCACGAAAAACTGATCGAAACTCGACTCTGCGCGCGAATTTGCGTAAATTATAAGACCGTCGAGTTTTTTTATGAAACCGTGCTCGTACGACTTCCCATGGGCTATTACGTTGGGATTGGCCAGTATTTTGAATTTCCGAGATGGTGCACGAAAAACCAATCGAAACTCCACTCTGCTCGCGACTTCGTGAAAGTTTATGACCATTGCATTTTTTCGTGTAACTGTGTTCGTATGACTTCCCATGGTCTAATTCATCGGGAATGGCAAATATTTTGAATTTCCAAGACGGTCCACGAAAAACCAATCGAAACTCGACTCTGCGCGCGATTTCGCGCAAAGTTTATGGCCGTCATGTTTTTTCATGAAACCATGCTTGTACGACTTCCCATGGGGCTAATACATCGGGAATGGCCAGTATTTTGAATTTTCGAGTGGGTGCATGAAAAATCGATCGAAAGTCGACTCTTCGTGCGACTTTGTGCAAAGTTTACGACCCTTGCATTTTTTCATGAAACCATGTTCGTACGACTTCCCATCGGCCAATATGTCGGGAATGGCCAATATTTTGAATTTTTGAGATGGTAAATGAAGAACCGATCGAAACTCGACTCTACGTGCGAATACATCGGGAATGACAAGTATTTTGAATTTTCGAGACGGTGCATAAAAAACTGATCAAAACTTGACTATGCGCGCGACTTCTCGCAAAGATTATGATCGTCACATTTTTTCACGAAACCATGCTCGTACGACATACCATGGGCTAATACCTCAGGAATGACCAGTATTTTAAATTTCTGAGATGGTGCTCGAAAAACTGATCGAAACTCGAATCTGCGTGCGACTTAGCGCAAAGTTTATGATCGTCACATTTTTTCGCGAAACCATGCTCGTACGACTTACCATGGGTTAATACGTCGGAATGGCCAAAATTTTGAATTTTTGGAACGGTGCACGAAAAACCAATGAAACTCGACTCTGCGCATGATTCGCACAATCTATATGACCGTCGAGTTTTTTTGTGAAACCGTGCTTGTACGACTTACCATGGGTTAATACATCGAGAATGACCAGTATTTTTAAATTTCGAGGCGGTGCGCAAAAAACTGATCGACACTCCATTATGAGCGCGACTTCGCGCAAAGTTTATGATCATCATGTTTTTTCATGAAACCATGCTCGTATGATTTCCCATGGGCAAATACGTCAGGAATGGGCAGTATTTTGAATTTCTGAGACGGTGCACAAAAAATCGATCGAAACTCGACTCAGCGTGCGACTTCGTGCAAAGTTTATGACCGTTGCGTTTTCTCGTGAAACTGTGTTCGTATGACTTCCCATGGGCTAATACGTCGGGAATGGCCAATATTTTGAATTTCCAATACGGTGCACAAAAAATCGATCGAAACTCGACTCTGCGCGCAACTTCGCGCAAAGTTTATGACCGTCACGTTTTTTGTCAAAACCTTGCTTGTACGACCTCCCATGGGCTAATATGTCCGGAATGGCCAAATTTTTGAATTTTCGAGATGATACATGAAAAACCGATCGAAACTCGACTATGCACGCGACATCGTGCAAAGTATATGACCGTCGCATTTTTTTATGAAACTGTGCTCGTACGACTTCCCATGGGCTAATACGTCTGGAATGTCAAGTAATTTTAATTTTTGAGACGGTGCACGAAAAATCGATCGAAACTCGACTGCGCGTGACTTTGCGCAAAGTTTATGACCTTTGCATTTTTTCATGAAACCGTGTTCGTACGACTAACCATGGGGCAATACGTCGGGAATGGCCAATATTTTGAATTTTTGAGACTGTTAACGAAAAATCGATCGAAACTCGACTCTGCGTGCGACTTCACGCAAAGTTTATTTTTTTTGGTAAGTAAAGATAATGTATTTTGTAAAAGATTCATACAAAGAAGCTTTGCCTACACAAGCCATAGACTAGAGCCTGAAGTCTCTTAGTGTAGTCGAGAAGATTGCACCCCACTTAAAGAAGGTGAAATGGGCACACTTCATCAAACTCATCTCCAAGAGTAGCACAAGGAAGTTAATAAATAATAAAATACAACAGCTAGACTGTTCTGGACTACTTGTGGATACATCACAAAATATAAGCTTTGCCCCATATACATTACAATCTTCATCATTATTCAAGTGATTATTGACTAATGGAAAAATTAAATCTTGTGAAAATCCCATTCTCTATTCTTGTTAGGTGCTCTATATTCAATTCTTGCTCCATACATGATCGTGAGTCCTGAATAATCTCTATCAGAATTTGAGCTTTGTTCATGTTGTGACACTAAAAAATTCTGCCACACCTCTCCTTCCAAATCCACCAAATAGCACATCTGAATATAATTCTTGCTAGTTGTGTAAGAGGCCCCTATCTTGAGAAGCTTTGCATAAGCATTTCTAATTCATGATGCAAGTTTGGCCATGGTAACCTTTGAAGATCAAATCGCTTCAAGATCTCCTTCCATATCCAAGATGAATAATCACAATCAAAGTAGAGATGGTCAACACTTTCTTCCTTTTGCATACACAAAGAGAACCGATTAAATACCTCTTCGTTGCATATTGTCCATCGTAGGAAGTTTGCCGAGAAGGGCCTGCCATGTACATAAGGAATGTCGCTGTGAGCATGGACTATCCCATGGCCAACTACTTGGGATCCACTTGTAGTTTCGTCTAATTTGGTTCCATGCAGATGTACCACTAGATTTACTATTATCATGAAGCCAAATAAGCATATCTGAAGAGTTGTTCTTGAATGGAATAGCCCTAATAGTCGACCAAAGTAATAACATGTCAGGGGAGGTAGGGTTGGGAAGACACCATGTACCATTGTTAATAAATTCAGAAACATGACGACCATAAACATTGCGCGAAGTCGCAAGCAGAGTCGAGTTTCAATCGGTTTTTCGTGCACCGTCTTGGAAATTCAAAATATTGTTCATTCCCGACGTATTAGACCATGGGAAGTCATACGAACATGGTTTCACGAAAAAATGCAATGGTCATAAACTTTGTGCGAAGTCGGGCGCAGAGTCGAGTTTCGATCGGTTTTTCGTGCACTGTCTTAGAAATTCAAAAGATAAGGAGATAGTGGATCACCTTGCCAAATGCCATTGCAATGGTAAAAAGATAAGGAGATAGTGGATCGCCTTGCCGAATGCCATTCTTACTCCCGAAGAAGCCAATAGGTGAACCATTAAAGAGAATCAAAAATTTTGGAGTTTCCAAGCAACATTGAATCCATTTAACCCAGTGCTGAGGGAAGCCCATATTATGGAGCATCATGTAAATAAAATGCCTATTGACTGAGTCAAAGGCCTTTCGTAAATCAGCTTTAAAACAGATCTTTTTCCCTCTTATTTTTGAGTGTAGATCCTTAACCAAATCATTAGCAAGCAGGACATTATGATGAATACTCCTCCCTTTAAGAAAAGCAGCCTGATTAGGACTAATGACCTTATTCATAATCATTTATAGTCTATCTGCCAGCAACTTAGAGATAACCATATAAATAAAGTTACACAGTGAAATAGGATGGTAGTTCTCCAATGAATCAGCTCCATCATTTTTAGGCACTAAAGAAATAAAAGTGCAATTCATTTCTTTAAGAATATGACCTGAGTAGAAAAAATGTCGACAAGCTTTTATGACATTGTTGCCTACAATAGACCATGCAATTTGATAAAACTCAGCTGGAAATCCGTCTGGACCAGGGCTTTTGTGCTGCGGGGACTTCAACTTTCACAATTTCATCATCCGTTATTGGGGCATTAAGATGAGAGAGGGCTTCAGAATCAAGTCGTCTTGTAGGCCCAACATGAATACTATTAGGCTGCTGCTCCTGATTGAGTAAGGAATAAAAAAATTGCTTGGTGTAATTTTTAACCTCATCCAAATCCTCAATGAGATTACCATCTATACCTTTGCATTTTTTGATGCAATTAGTAGCCCTTCTGGTAGCAATAGCAGCATAGAAAAAACTTCGTATTAGAATCCCCTAGAGTAAGCCAATGTTGTCGTGACTTCTGTTTCAAAAAGCATTCCTCCTGCTTCAAAGCTTGCATAAAGTTATTTCTAGCAGCAGCCTATTTGTATATAAGATTCGCATCCAGAGGTTGAAGATTTAGCTCGCTTTGCACTGCCATAAGTTCTTTCTTGCATAACTGAACCCTGTTGGTGATATTTCCAAATGTAGTTGAATTCCACTCCTTAAGTGCTGCTGCTTTGCATGCTTTTAGTTTTTGACATAGGATGTAAGGGGGAGAACCAAACACATTAATGTCCCAAGCTGACTTAATAACTTCGAGGAACTTAGGGTGAGAACTCCACATATTAAAAAATCTAAAAGGTTTCTTGACTCTGGGTAGTGTTTTATCTGCATGTATATGCATAATAGAGTGATCCGAAAATAACATAGCACCATACTCAAGAAGTGAATCTAGGAAAACTGCAAACCATACCTGATTAATCAAACATCTATCAAGTCGAGCCATAATTTTTCTATCAGCAGCACTTTGATTATTCCATGAGAACCAATCACCTACAGATTTCATATCAGTCATTGCAGCAGTATTTATACAATCATTAAAATTTTGAAGCTGACATTCGGAAAGCACTCTACCCTCCACTTTCTCATTTGTGTATCTGATAGTATTAAAGTCACCGAGAACAATCCAAGGTACTGTAGGATAACTATTTGCAATGCTAACCAGATCACGCCATAGAGTATTCCTGTTAGACATACTGTTAGATGCATAAATACCGGTAATATTGAATTGACATCCAGTCTGTTTATCCTCTGCCTTAAGATGAATGAATTGATTAGTAGCAGAAATAAACCAAGCAGTAACAAGGTTAGGATGCCATAAGACCCAAACTCGACCATAAGTATCCTATGAATCATTAGTAAAAAATTCTACCTCAGGCCATATTAAATTCTTCTGAACTCGAACACGATGAGTTTTAATTTTTGTTTCCACAAGAATCACAATATAACATGTAGCAGATCAGATTATTCTATTGAGCTCCTGACATTTCTCAGGCTTATTTAGTCCACGAACATTCCAACAGATTATTTTCATCAATACTAGATAGAAAGAAGAGCATGCGATTTTGGGAGAACACTACCATCCTTTTTCTTATCCTTTGATTTTGCATGGTCCTCTCGCATAATATCTTTACCCTTTAATCCTTTATTCCTATATTTATCCACCTCATCCACAGCTTGCAAATGTTTAAATTTTTGCGTACCTTGAGGCAAGGAGTCCTGAATAGTGGGATGTGTCGAAGCGCGATGAGTTTGGTGAGTTACAATGTCTTGGTTCACAAGAGGTCGTTGAAATGAAATTTCCTGATTATCTGAATGAATGATTCTTGAAGGCGAGGTTGTTATTGGGGAGTGAGAACCATGGGAAGCTCCTGTAGTGAAAGTCTCTGATATAATAGGAAAAGATGAAAGTCCTGACTTGTCTTTCTCCTGTCTTGTTGCCCCAATGAGTCAGAGTGCTCATTCATCTTCTCTGCCATCGTCATTGTTGGCTCTGGAGTATCAGTGCTTGGATTAGTGGTGACCCCATGTTGTGGCTCTTGGCATGGTCGGTAGACTTGTGTGATTTTTTGTGAAGGCTATTGGCAAGCACCATTTACATTCCAAAAGATAGACAAACCTTGCATCGTTGTGGCTTCCAAGAATATGAAACTTTCACCTTTCGGGTGCTCCCATCAAGATCCCGGTAAGAAACATCATTCGGTAGTTCCTCATCAGAAGAAACCATTACACAAGCTCTGGCAAAGGTCAATCTCGTCTGCGAAGCTGTTGCCTTATCAATATACAATAGTTGTCCCAGGGTGCTGCAAAGCTTTGCAATAAAACGACGGCCCCAGAGATGAAGTGGAAGTCCATGGAAAGAAACCCATATTGGGATAGAATATAGACTGTCTAACTCCAATCGCACATCAGGTGCCCAGCGTCGTAGTATCATTGGATGACCACGGATAGTCCAAAATCCTTCAAGGACCCGTTGTAAATCTTCTTCAGAGTAAATCCTGCATATAAAGAATCCGGTCTCCAACATATGAAGATCAAATGTTGATATTCCCCATCGAGTCCTGATGTATGAGGATAATGGAAAAAAGGATGTTCTTAGTCCAACAACGTAGCCCACAATTGCCATGGACCATGTCTCAATTAGTTCGTCAGAATCAATAGCCTCATACACTGCAATCTTCTGATCAGCCTGTACTTCTGGAGCAAAAAAGTCCAGTCGAAGATCCGGACTACCCACTGGAGCCTTGAAGAGGCTACTCCAAGGCCGAGGATCTCGGGAAATAGGAGCAGGAGGTCGTGATCTCGATCGTGAACGACCTCGGGCCTGGTTCATTAAAGGAGCATCCCGTCGAGAAGAAATCAGCGGTGGAACATCCTCGTGTGAAACCGGCCTAAGCTGCTGGGGAGGAACCAGTGGCTGTTGGAGAGGAGCAACCCCCTCCCGCTGTGAAGTAACCAGCGGCTGAGGAGCAACCCTCTCCCGCTGTGACTGCTGGAGAGGGGCGTTCCGCTATGAAGCAACCAGCGCAGGCCGCTGGGAAGAAGCCAGCGGAGGAGCATCCCTCTGGAACAGAGGATGCAAAGCAGAGTGCCGCATCTGGCCGCTCGCATCCATGGCGTCGCTCGTCCTAGAGACCGCCAGCTGCCTAGGGGAGAGGAAGCCACCACCCTTCCCACACTAAGGTCGCAGCCGTCGCGCTTTCCACGCAGATTGCAGAAGCAGCCGTCGCCCTTTCCACGCTGGAGTTTCCGCAGGATCACAGAGCTACAGTGAACCCAGCCCCAATCGCAGTGCAGCCTCCCTCGTTTCTCGCCCTAGAGTCTGTCCCGCGTCTAGGGGAGAAGAGCCGTGGCCCTTCCATGCCTGAAATCGCCGATTCCCCACCTGGAATGGCCTGTCTTTTGAATTTCCGTGACGGTGCACGAAAAATTGATCGAAACTCCACTCTGAGCGCGACTTCGCTTAAAGCTTATGACCATCATGTTTTTTCATGAAACCGTGTTCGTACGACTTCCCATGTGCTAATACGTCAGGAATGGGCCGTATTTTGAATTTCCGAGATGGTGCACGAAAAACCGATCGAAACTCCACTCTACACGCGACTTCGCGCAAAGTTTATGACCGTCATGTTTTTTCGTGAAACCATGCTCGTACGACTTACAATGGGCTAATACGTTGGGAATGGCCAATATTTTGAATTTTTGGGACGGTGCTCAAAAAACCGATCGAAACACGATTCTGCGTGCAATTCGCGCAAAGTATATGACCGTCGAGTTTTTTTACGAAACCGTGCTCGTACGACTTCCCATGGGCTATACGTCGGGAATGGCCAATATTTTGAATTTTTGGGACGGTGATCGAAAAACCGATCGAAACACGACTCTGCGCGGAATTCGCGCAAAGTATATGACCGTCGAGTTTTTTTGCGAAACCGTGCTCGTACGACTTCCCATGGGCTAATATGTCAGGAATGGCCAGTGTTTTGAATTTCCGAGACGGTGCACGAAAAAAGCGATCGAAACACTACTCTGAGCGTGACTTCCCTTAAAGTTTATGACCGTCACGTTTTTTCATGAAACTGTGCTCATACGACTTCTCATGTGCTAATACGTCGGGAATGGGCAGTATTTTGAATTTTTGATACGTTGCACGAAAAACTGATCGAAACTCCCCTCTGAGCGCGACTTCGTGCAACGTTTATGACCGTTATGTTTGTTTATGAAATCGTGCTCGTACTTATTCCCATGGGCTAATACGTCGGGACTGGCCAATAATTTGAATTTCTTAGATGATACACGAAAAACAGATCGAAACTTGACTCTGCTCGTGACTTCGTGTGAAGTATATGACCAACGAGTTTTTTTGCGAAACCTTGCTCGTACGACTCCCCATGGGCTATTACGTTGGGAATGGCCACTATTTTGAATTTTTGAGAGGGTGCATGAAAAACCGATCGAAACTCGACTCTGCGCGTGACTTCGTGCAAAGTTTATGACCATTACATTTTTTTGTGAGACTTCGTATGACTTTCAACGGGCTAATACGTCGGGAATGGCCAATATTTTGAATTTCCAAGATGGTGCAAGGAAAATTGATCGAAACTCGACTCTTCGTGCGACATTGTGCAAAGTTTATGACCATTGCGTTTTTTCGTGAGACCATGTTCGTATGACATCCCATGGGCTAATACGTCGTGAATGGCCAATATTTTAAATTTATAAGACGGTGCACGAAAAACAGATCGAAACTCGGATCTTCGCGCGACTTCGCGCAAAGTGTATAACCGTCGCATTTTTTCATGAAACAGTGCTCATACGACTTCCCACGAGCTAATACTTCGGGAAATGCCAATATTTTAAATTTTTGAGATGGTACATGAAAAACCGATCGAAACTGGACTCTGCACGTGACTTCGCGCAAATTATAAGACCGTCGAGTTTTTTTGTGAAATCATTTTCGTACGACTTCCCATGGGCTAATACATCGGGAATGGCCAGAATTTTAAATTTCCGAGATGGTGCATGAAAAATCGATCGAAACTCCACTCTGAGCGTGACTTCGTGTAAAGTTTATGACCGACACGTTTTTTCATGAAACCGTGCTTGTACGACTTCCCTTGGGCTAATACGTCAGGAATGGCCAGCATTTTGAATTTATGAGACGGTGCACTAAAAATCGATCGAAACTCGATTCTACTCGCGACTTTGCGCCAAGGTTTTGACCGTTGCGTTTTTCTATGAAACCATGTTCGTATGACTTCCCAAGGGCCAATACGTCGGGAATGGCCAATATTTTGAATTTTTGAGACGGTAAACGAAAAATTGATCGAAACTCGACTCTGCGTGCGACTTCATGCAAAGTTTATGACCGTCACATTTTTTCGTGAAACCGTGCTCGTATGACTTCTCATGGGCTAATACGACGGGGAATGACTAGTATTTTGAATTTCAGAGACGGTGCACGAAAAATCGATCGAAAGACGACTCCGCGCGATTCGCGCAAAGTATATGACCATCGAGTTTGTGTGTGAAACCGTGCTCGAATGACTTCCCATGGGCTAATACGTCGGGAATGGCCAGTATTTTAAATTTCTGAGACGGTGCATGAAAAAACCGTTCAAAACTCCACTCTGAGTGCAACTTCGCACAATGTTTATGACCGTCATGTCTTTTCATAAAACCATGCTCGTACGACTTCTCATGGGCTAATACGTCGGGAATGGCCAGTATTTTGAATTTTTGAGACTGGTGCACGAAAAATCGATCGAAACTTGACCCTGCGCGTGACTTCGCGCAAAGTATTTGACCGTCGAGTTTATTTGTGAAAACTGTGCTTGTACGACTTCCCATGGGCTATTATGTTGGGAATGACCAATATTTTGAATTTTCGAGACGGTGCACGAAAAATCGATCGAAACTCGACTCTACACGCGACTTCGCTCAAAGTTTATGACCATTGCATTTTTTCGTGTAACCGTGTTAGTATAACTTCCTATGGGCAAATACGTTGGGAATGGCCAATATTTTGAATTTCCAAGACAGTGCACGAAAAACTGATTGTAACCCGACTCTGCGCGCGATTCGAGCAAAGTATATGACCATTGCATTTTTTCGTGAAACAATGTTCGTATGACTTCCCATGGGCTATATTTTGAATTTCCAAGACGGTGCACGAAAAACCGATCGAAACTCGACTCTGCACGTGACTTCGCACAAAGTATATGACCGTCGAGTTTATTTGTGAAACCGTGCTTGTACGACTTCCCATGGGCTATTACGTTGGGAATGGCCTGTATTTTGAATTTTTGAGACGGTGGACGAAAAACCTATCGAAACTCGACTCTGCACGCGACTTCGCGCAAAGTTTATGACCATTACGTTTTTCATGAAATCGCGTTCGTATGACTTCCCATGGGCTAATACGTCGGGAATGGCCAATATTTTGAATTTCCAAGACGGTGCACGAAAAACCGTTCGAAACTCGACTCTGCACGTGATTCGCGCAAAGTATATGACCATTGCGTTTTTTCGTGAAACCGTGTTCGTATGACTTCCCATGTGCTAATACGTCGGGAACGGCCAATATTTTGAATTTCCAAGACGATGCACGAAAAACCGATTGAAACTCAACTCTGCGTGCGACTTCACACAAAGTGTATAACCGTCGCAAAGTTTATGACCGTCGCATTTTTTGGTGAAACCATGCTCGTACGACTTACCATAGGCTAATACGTCGGGAATGGCTATTATTTTGAATTTTTGAGATGGTGCACGAAAAATCGATCGAAACTCGACTCTACGTGCGACTTTGCGCAAAGTTTATGACCGATGCATTTTTTCACGAAACCATGCTCATACGATTTACCATGGGCTAATACGTCGGGAATGGCCATTATTTTAAATTTCTGAGACAGTGCATGAAAAACCTATCGAAACTCGACTATGCACGCGACTTCGTGCAAAGTTTATGACCATTGCATTTTTTCATGAAACCATGTTCGTATGACTTCCCATGGGCTAATACGTCGGGAATGGCCAATATTTTGAATTTCCAAGATGTTGCATGAAAAACCGATCGAAACTCGACTCTGCATGCAACTCCGTGCAAAGTTTATGACCGTCACTTTTTTTCACAAAACCATGCTCGTACGATTTACCATGGGCTAATATGTTGGGAATGGCAATTATTTTGAATTTTCGAGATGGTGCACGAAAAACCGATCGAAACTCACCTCTGCGCGCAACATCGCGCAAAGTTTATGACCATCTCATTTTTTTGCGACACCATGCTCGTACAACTTACCATGGGCTAATACGTCTGGAATGAACATTATTTTGAATTTCCGAGATGGTGCATGAAAAACCGATCGAAACTCGACTCTGCGTGCGACTTCGCGCAAAGTTTATGACCATTGCGGTTTTTCGTGAAACCGTGTTCGTATGACTTCCCATGGGCTAATACGTCGGGAATGGCTAATATTCTGAATTTTCGAGACGGTGCACGAAAAACCGATCGAAACTCGACTCTGCGCGTGACTTTGTGCAAAGTTTATAACCGTCTTATTTTTTCGCGAAACCATGCTCGTACGACTTACCATGGGCAAATACGTCACGAATGGCTAGTATTTTGAATTTATGGGATGGTGCATGAAAAACCGATCGAAATCGACTCTGCATGCGATTCGCGCAAAGTATATGATAGTCGCATTTTTTTTGCAAAACCATGCCCGTACGACTTACCATGGGCAAATACGTCAGGAATGGCCAATATTTTGAGTTTTTTGGACGGTGCACGAAAAATCGATCAAAACTTTACTCTTTGCATGATTCACGTAAAGTATATGAACGTCGTGTTTTTTTGCGAAACCATGCTCTTACGACTTCCCATGGGCTAATACGACCGGAATGGCCGGTATTTTGAATTTCCGAGACGGTGCATGAAAAACCGATCAAAACTCCACTTTGCGCATGACATCGCGCAACGTTTATGACCGATGAGTTTTTTTGGGAAACCATGCTCATACGACTTCCAATGGGCTAATACGTCGGGAATGGCCATTATTTTAAATTTTCGAGACGGTGCACGAAAAATCGATCGAAACACGACTCTGCGCGCGACTTCGCACAAAGTTTATGACCATCGAGTTTTTTCGTGAAACCATGCTCGTACGACTTACCATGGGCTAATACGTCGGGAATGGCCTGTATATTGAATTTCCGAGACGGTTCATGAAAAACTGATAGAAAGTCGACTCCGCGCATGATTAGCGCAAAGTTTATGATCGTTGCATTTTTTCATGAAACCGTGCTCGTATGACTTCCCATGGGCTAATACGTCGGGAATGGCCAGTATTTTTAATTTACGAGACGATGCATGAAAAACCGATCGAAACTTGACTCTACACGTGACTTCGCGCAAAGTTTATGACCGTCGCATTTTTCGGGAAACCATGCTCGTACTACTTAAAATGGGCTAATATGTCGGGAATGGCCAATAATTTGAATTTTTGGGACGGTGCACGAAAAATCGATCGAAACTCGACTCTGCGCGTGATTCACGCAAAGTATATGACCATTGAGTTTATTTGTGAAACCATGCTCGTACGACTTCCCATGGGCTAATACGTCGGGAATGGCAGTATTTTGAATTTCTGAGACGGTGCGTGAAAAACTGGTCGAAACGCGATTGTGCGCGCGACATGGCGCGAAGTTTATGATCGTTGAGTTTTTTGGGAAACCGTGCTTATACGACTTCCCATGGGCTAATCCAGAATGCGAAGTATTTTGAATTTTCGAGACGGTGCACGAAAAACCGATCGAAACTCCACTCCGAGCGTGACTACGTGCAAAGTTTATGACCATCACGTTTTTTCATGAAACCGTTCTCGTACGACTTCCTATGGGCTAATACGTCGGGAATGACCAGTATTTTGAATTTCCGAGACGGTGCATGAAAAATCGATCGAAACTCCACTCTGGGCGTGACTTTGCACAAAATTTATGACCGTCGCATTTTGTCATGAAACCGTGCTCGTACGACTTCCCATGGGCTAATACGTCGGGAATGACCAGTATTTTGAATTTATGAGACGGTGCACGAAAAACCAATCGAAACTCGACTCTGCACGCGACTTCGCATAAAATTTATGACCGTCACGTTTTTTCACGAAACCAAGCTCGTACGACTTACCATGTGCTAATACATCGGGAGTGGCCAATATTTTGAATTTTTGGGGTGATGCACAAAAAACCCATCAAAACTCGACTCTACGCGTGACTTCGGCAAAGTTTATGACCATTGCATTTTTTCGTGAAATCGTGTTTGTATGACTTCCCATAGGCTAATACGTCGGGAATGGCCAATATTTTCAATTTCCAAGATGGTGCACGAAAAACCGATCGAAACTCGACTTTGCGCGTGACTTCATGCAAAGTTTATGACCGTTATGTTTTTTCGTGAAACCGTGCTCGTACGACTTCCCATGGGTTAATACATTGGGAACGGACAATATTTTGAATTTCAAAGACGGTACATGAAAACCGATCGAAATTCAGACTCTGTGCGCAACTCCGTGCAAAGTTTATGACCATCGGAATTATTCACGAAACCATGCTCGTATGACTTACCATGTCGGGAATGGCCAGTATTTTAAATTTTTGAGACGTTGCATGGAAAATCGATTGAAACTCGACTCTACGCACGACTTTGCGCAATGTTTATGTTCGTCACATTTTTTCGTGAAACAATGCTCGTACGACTTACCATGGGCTAATACGTCGGGAATTGCCAGTATTTTGAATTTTTTGAACGGTGCACGAAAAACTCATCCAAACTCGACTCTGCACGTGATTCACGTAAAGTATATGACCGTTACGTAAACCATGCTCGTACGACTTACGTCGGGAATGGCCATTATTTTTAATTTCTGAGATAGTGCATGAAAAACTTATCGAAACTCGACTATGCATTGGACTTCGTGCAAAGTTTATGACCATTGCGTTTTTTCGTGAAACCATGTTCGTATGACTTCCCATGGGCTAATACATCGGGAATGGCCAATATTTTGAATTTCCAAGATGGTGCACGAAAAACCGAGTGAAACTCAACATCGCGCAAAGTTTATGACCGTCACGTTTTTTCGGGAAACCATGCTCGTACAACTTACCATGGGCTAATACGTCGGGAATGGTCATTATTTTGAATTTCTGAGACGGTGCATGAAAAATCGATCGAAACTCGACTCTGTGCACGACTTTGCGCAAAGTTTATGACGATTACGGTTTTTCGTGAAACCGTGTTCGGATGACTTCCCATGGGCTAATACGTCGAGAATGGCCAATATTCTGAATTTCCGAGATGGTGCACGAAAAACCGATCGAAAATCTACTTTGCGCGCGACTTTGTGGAAAGTTTATGACCGTCGCGTTTTTTCGCGAAACCATGCTCGTACGACTTACCATGGGCAAATACGTCGGGAATGGCCAGTATTTTGAATTTATGGGACGGTGCACGAAAAACCGATCGAAACTCGACTCTGCGTGTGATTCACGCAAAGTATATGACAGTCGCATTTTTTTTGCAAAACCATGCTCGTTGACTTACCATGGGCAAATACGTCGGGAATGGCCAATATTTTGTGTTTTTTGGACGGTGCACGAAAAACCGATCGAAACTCGACTCTTTGCGCGATTCAAGCAAAGTATATGAATGTTGTGTTTTTTTGAGAAACCATGCTCGTACGACTTCCCATGGGCTAATACGTCGAGAATGGCCAGTATTTTGAATTTTCAAGATAGTCCACGAAAAACCGATCGAAACTCGACTTCGCCCAAAGTTTATGACCATCACGTTTTTTCATGAAACAATACTCGTACGACTTGCCACGGGCTAATACGTCGGGAATGGCCAGTATTTTTTATTTCCGAGATGGTGCATTAAAAGTTGTTCCAAACTCCACTCTAAGCTCGACTTCGCACAAATTTATGACCGTCACTTTTTTTCGGGAAACCGTGCTCGTATGACTTCCCATGGGCTAATACGCCGGGAATGGCCAATATTTTGGGACGGTGCACGAAAAATCGATCGAAACTCGACTCTGCGCGTAATTCGTGCAAAGTATATGACCGTCAAGTTTATTTATGAAACCGTGCTCGTACGACTTCCCATGGGCTATTACGTCGGGAATGGCAGTATTTTGAATTTCTGAGACAGTGCGTGAAAAACCGGTCGAAAATTGACTCTGAGCGCAACATCCCGCAAAGTTTATGACCATCACGTTTTTTCATGAAACCATGCTCGTAGGACTTCCCATGGGCTAATTGGTCGGGAATGGCCAGTATTTTGAATTTCCGAGATGGTGCACGAAAAATTGATCGAAACGCGACTGTGCGCGGGACATCGCGCAAAGTAGATGATCGTTGAGTTTTTTTGGGAAACCGTGCTCATACGACATCCCATGGTCTAATACGTTCGAAATGGGCAGTATTTTGAATTTTCGAGACGGTGCACGAAAAACCGATCGAAACTCCACTCCGAGCGTGACTTCACGCAAAGTTTATGACCGTCACGTTTTTTCATGAAACCATTCTCGTACGACTTCCCATGGGCTAATACGTTTGGAATGGCCAATATTATGAATTTCCGAGAAGGTGCATGAAAAATCGGTCGAAACTCGATTATGCGCGTGATTCACAAAAAGTATATGACCGTCGAGTTTTTTTGCAAAACCATGCTCGTACGGGCTAATACGTCAAGAATGACCAGTATTTTGAATTTCTGAGACGGTGCACGAAAAATCGATCAAAACTCCACTCTGGGCGCGACTACGCGCAAAGTTTATGACCGTCGCATTTTTTCATGAAACCGTGCTCGTATGACTTCCCTTGGGCTAATACGTCGGGAATGGCTAGTATTTTGAATTTCTGAGACAGTGCAGAAAAACCGATCGAAACCCGACTCTGCACGTGACTTCGCATAAAATTTATGACTGTCACGTTTTTTCGTGAAATCGTGCTCATACGACTTCCCATGGGCTAATATGTCGGGAATGGGCAGTATTTTAAATTTTTGGGATGATGCACGAAAAACCGATCGAAACTCCACTCCGAGCGTGACTTCGCGCAAAGTTTACGACTGTCACATTTTTTCATGAAACCGTTCTCGTACGACTTCTCATTGGCTAATACGTTTGGAATGGCCAATATTTTGAATTTCCGAGACGGTGCATGAAAAATCGATCGAAACTCGACTCTGCGCGCGATTCACACAAAGTATATGACCGTTGAGTTTTTTTGTGAAACCGTGCTCGTACGACTTTCCATGGGCTAATACGTCGGGAATGACCAGTATTTTGAATTTTCGAGATGGTGCACGAAAAATCGATTTAAACTCCACTCTGAGCGCGACTTCGCGGAAAGTTTATGACCGTCACATTTTTTCATGAAACCGTGCTCGTACGACTTCCCATGGGCTAATGCATTGGGAATGGCCAGTATTTTGAATTTTTGAGACGGTGCACGAAAAATCGATCGAAACTCGACTCTGCATGCGACTACGTGTAAAATTTATGACCATCATGTTTTTTCACGAAACCAAGCTCGTACGACTTACCATGGGCTAATACGTCGGGAATGGCCAATATTTTGAATTTTTGGGATGATGCACGAAAAACCCATCGAAACTCGACTCTACGCACGACTTCGCGCAAAGTTTATGACCATTGCGTTTTTTTGTGAAATCGTGTTCGTATGACTTCCTATAGGCAAATACGTCGGGAATGGCCAATATTTTCAAATTCCAAGACGGTGCACCATACTAGCCCGTGGGTAGTCGTACGAACATGGTTTCACGAAAAAATGTGACGGTCATAAACTTTACGCAAAGTCGAGTTTCAATCGGTTTTTCGACTATCGTCTCAGAAAATTTAAAATACAAGCCATTCCCAATGTATTAGCCCTTAGGAAGTCGTACGAGCATAGTTTCACGAAAAAACGTGACGGTTATACACTTTGTGTAAAGTCATGGACACAGTCATGTTTCGATTGGTTTTTCGAGCAGTCTTAGAAATTCAAAATACTGGCCATTCCCAAAGTATTAGCCCAAGGGAAGTCGTAAGAGCACGGTTTCGTAAAAAAACACGACGGTTATAAACTTTGCACAAAGTAGCGCGCGAAGTCGAGTTTTGATCATTTTTTCATGCACCGTCTCGGAAATTCAAAATACTGGCCATTCCAAACGTATTAGCCCATGGAAAGTCATACGAGCACGATTTTGCGAAAAATGCGACGAACATATACTTTACGCAATGTCCCATGCAAAGTCGAGTTTCGAATGGTTTTTCATGCACTATCTCGGTAATTCAAAATAGTGGCCATTGATTCCCGACGTATTAGCCCATGGGAAGTCGTACGAGAATGATTTCACGAAAAAATGCGATGATCATAAACTTTGCGCAAAGTCCAGTTTTGATCAGTGTTTCGTGAACCGACTTGGAAATTCAAAATACTGGCCATTCCAAACATATTAGATCGTGGGAAGTCGTACGAGTACTGTTTCATGAAAAAACGTGATGGTCATAAGCTTTAAGTAAAGTCGAGTTTCGATCGGTTTTTTATGCACCGTCTCAAAAATTTAAAATACTGGCCATTCCATACATATTAGCCCATGGGAAGTCGTACGAGCACGGTTTCGTGAAAAAACACGACGGTCATAAACTTTATGCAAAATCGTGCGCAAAGACTAGTTTTGATCGATTTTTCATGCATCGTCTCGAAAATTCAAAATACTAGCCTTTCCCAACGTATTAGCCCATGGGAAGTCGTATGAGCATGAATTCGTGAAAAAACGCAATGGTTATAAACATTGCGCAAAGTCGAGTTTCGATCGATTTTTTGTGCAATGTCTTAGAAATTTAAAATACTGGCCATTCCCAACGTAACAGCCCATGGGAAGTTGTACGAGCACGGTTTCACGAAAAAACACGACGGTTATAAACTTTACGTAAAGCCACACGCAAAGTCGAGTTTAGATCGGTTTCTTGTGCACCATCGTGAAAATTCAAAATAATGGCCATTCCCAATGTATTAGCCCATGGGAAATCGTACTGGCACGGTTTCGTGAAAAAACGCAACGATCATAAACTTTATGCAACGTCGCAAGCAAAGTCGAGTTTCGATTGGTTTTTCGTGCACTGTCTCGGTAATTCAAAATATTGGTCATTCATTCCCAACGTATTAGCCCATGGGAAGTCGTATGATAACAGTTTCACGAAAAAACGTGACGGTCATAAACTTTGTGCAAAGTCGAGTTCGATCAGTGTTTCGTGCACCGACTCGGATATTCAAAATACTAGCCATTCCCAGCATATTAGCCCATGGGAAGTCGTACGAGCACTGTTTCATGAAAAAATGCGACGACCATAAACTTTACGCAAGGTCAAGTTTTGAATGGTTTTTCATGCAGTCTCGGTAATTTAAACTACTGGCCATTCATTCCCACCATACTAGCCCATGGGAAGTCATATGAACACGATTTTACGAAAACACGTGACGGTCATAAACTTTGCTCAAAGTCGAGTTTCAATCCGTTTTTCGTCTATCGTCTCAGAAAATTCAAAATACAAGTCATTCCCAACGTATTAGCACTTAGGATGTCGTACGAGCATAGTTTCACGAAAAAATGTGACACATACACTTTGCGCAAAGTCACGCGCAAAGTTAAGTTTTGATTGGTTTTTTGAGCACCGTCTTGGAAATTCAAAATACTGGTCATTCCCAAAGTATTAGCCCATCGGAAGTCATATGAGCACGGTTTCACAAAAAAACATGACGGTTATAAACTTTACGCAAAGTCGCGCGCAAAGTCGAGTTTCGATCAATTTTTCATGCACCGTCTCAAAAATTCAAAACACTGGCCATTCCCAACGTATTAGCCCATGGGAAGCTGTACGAGCACGGTTTCACGAAAAAATGTGACGATCATAAACTTTACGCAAAGTCGCATGCAAAGTCGAGTTTCGATTGGTTTTTCATGCACTGTCTCGGTAATTCCAAATACTAGCAATTGATTCCCGACGTATTAGCCCATGCAAAGTCGTACGTAAATGATTTCGTGAAAAAATACGACGGTCATAATCTTTGCGCAAAGTCGAGTTTCGATCGGTGTTTCGTGCACCGACTCGAAAATTCAAAATACTAGCCATTATAAACATATTAGACCATGAGAAGTCGTACGAGCACTGTTTCATGAAAAAATATGACGGTCATAAACTTTATGCAAAGTCGAGTTTCGATCGATTTTTCATGCACCATCTCAAAAATTCAAAATACTGGTCATTCCCAATGTATTCATGGGAAGTCGTACGAGAACGGTTTCGTGAAAAAACATGAGGGTCATAAACTTTATGCAAAGTTACGCACAAAGACGAGTTTCGATCGATTTTTTTATTTTTTGGTAAGTAAAGATAATGTATTTTGTAAAAAATTTGTACAAAGAAGCTTTTTCTGCACAAGCCATAGACTAAAGCCTGAAGTCTCTTAGTGTAGCCGAGAAGATTGCACCCCACCTAAAGACGGTGAAATGGGCACACTTCATCAAACTCATCTCCAAGAGTAGCATAAGGAAGTCAATAAATAATAAAATGTAATAGCTAGACTGTTCTGGACTACTTGTGGATACATCACAAAATATAAGCTTTGCCCCATATAATACATTACAATCTTCATCATTATTCAAGTGATTATTGACTAATGGAAAAATCGAATCTTGTGAAAATCTCTTTCTCTCTTCTTGTTAGGTGCTCTATATTCAATTCTTGCTCCATAAATGATCGGGAGTCCTGAAGAATCTCTATCAGAATTTGAGCTTTGTTCATGTTGCGACACTCAAAAATTCTGCCACACCTCTCCTTCCAAATCCACCAAATAGCACATCTGAATATAATTCTTGCTAGTTGTGTAAGAGGCCCCTTTCTTGAGAAGCTTTGCATAAGCATTTCTAATTCATGATGCAAGTTTGGCCGTGGTAGCCTTTGAAGATCAAATCGCTTCAAGATCTCCTTCCATATCCAAGATGAATAATCACAATCAAAGTAGAGATGGTCAACACATTCTTCCTTTTGCATACACAAAGAGCACCGATTTACAATATAAATACCTCTTCGCTGCATATTGTCCATCGTAGGAAGTTTGCTGAGAAGGGCCTGCCATGTACATAAGGAATGTCGCTGTGAGCATGAACTATCCCATGTCTAACTACTTGGGATCCACTTGTTGTTTCGTCGTCTAATTTGGTTCCATGCAGATGTAGCACTAAATTTACCTTTATCATAAAGTCAAATAAGCATATATGAAGAGTTGTTCTTGATTGGAATAGCCCTAATAGTCGGCCAAAGTAGTAACATGTCAGGGGAGGTAGGGTTGGGAAGACACCATGTACCATTGTTAATAAATTCAGAAACCTTCCAGTCTTTGGGAGCCCCCAGATCCTGTCGTACTCTATCACCAAATATCTGAAATATACTTTTCCCATTCACCCAAGGATCATACCACATATTAATATTGGTTCCAGAAGAGATCACATGAGAAATATTATTACGTAGCCATCGCCTTGCCTTCAGAATTCCTTTCCAAGCAGAAGAATGAGATGTTTTTGCAGATGTTTTTCAGATTGATTCTTTGGTTAGGTACCTAGCAAAAACCCATTGTGACCATAAGGAAGACTTGTTTTGTAAAATATCCCTTAATTATTTTACCATACAAGCTTTATTCCAATCTCTAAGATGTCGAAGATTCAGCCCCCCTTCATCCTTCAGTTTGTAAATGTTGTCCCAATTCACCATATGCATTGCCTTATCATCGGTGCCATTCCAAAAGAAGTTCATAAGTAATTTATCAATATCATGGAGAAGCCCGACAGGTAGAAGGAATGCATGAGACCAATAAATAGAATAAGAGATCAACACAGATCGAATAAGTTCAAGTCGTCCAGCTTTAGAAAGAAGCCTATTTTTCCAAGAGGAAATTCTGTTCTTAATTTTTTGTAGGATAGGCTGACAGGAGACTTTGTTGATTCCAGTGGATATAAGTGGGAGACCCAAGTAAGGAACCGGTAAATTTCCTTCAGCAACTCCCAAAGTTTGAGCAATATGATCCTTATTGTCAATGCAAGCACCCACATATACTTTGCTCTTTGCATGGTTTAGCTTAAGACCAGAAACTATACCAAATTCATTAAGAATATCTGCCAGATTACTCACAGAAACTGGATCATCTCGAAGGAAGATAATAAGGTCATCAGCAAATGTTATGTGAAAGATATAAACAGAACCATAATATGGTACCTTAATTTTGCCATTGGAAACAGCCTCTTCTAACATACAACTGAGCCCTTCCATCGCAATAGTAAAAAGATAAGGAGATAGTGGATCGCCTTACCGAATGCCATTCTTACTCCCGAAGAAGCCAATAGGTGAACCATTAAAGAGAATCGAAATTTTAGAGTTTCCAAGCAACATTGAATCTGTTTAACCCAGTGCTGAGGGAAGCCCATATTATAGAGCATCATGTAAATAAAATGCTTATTGACTGAGTCAAAGGCCTTTCGTAAATCAGCTTTAAAACATATCTTTTTCCCTCTTGTTTTTGGGTGTAGATCCTTAACCAAATCATTAGTAAGCAGGACATTATGATGAATACTCCTCCCTTTAAGAAAAGCAGTCTGATTAGGACTAATGACCTTACAACTTAGAGATAACCTTATAAATAAAGTTGCACAGTGAAATAGGACGGTAGTTCTCCAATGAATCAGCTCCATCATTTTTAGGCACTAAAAAAATAAAAGTGCAATTCATTTCTTTAAGAATATGACCTGAGGAGAAAAAATGTCGACAAGCTTTTATGACATCGTTGCCTACAATAGACCATGCAATTTGATAAAACTCTGTTGGAAATCCGTCTGGACCAGGGCTTTTGTGCTTCGGGGACTTAAAAATAACTTTCATAATTTCATCATCCGTTATTGGGGCATTAAGATGAGAGAAGGCTTCAGAATCAAGTCGTCTTGTAGGCCCAACATGAATACTATTAGGCTGCTGCTCCTGATTGAGTAAGGAATAAAAAAATTGCTTGGGGTAATTTTTAACCTCATCCAAATCCTCAATGAGATTACCATCTATACCTTTGCATTTTTTGATGCGATTAGTAGCCCTTCTGGTAGCAATAGCAGCATAGAAAAACTTCGTATTAGAATCCCCTAGAGTAAGCCAATGTTGTCGTGACTTCTGTTTCAAAAAGCATTCCTCCTGCTTCAAAGCATGCATAAAGTTATTTCTAGCAGCAGCCTCTTTGTATATAAGATTCGCATCCAGAGGTTGAAGATTTAGCTCGCTTTGCACTGCCATAAGTTCTTTCTTGCATAACTGAACCCTGTTGGTGATATTTCCAAATGTAGTTGAATTCCACTCCTTAAGTGCTGCTTTCTATGCTTTTAGTTTTTGACATAGGATGTAAGGGGGAGAACCAAACACATTAATGTCCCAAGCTGACTTAACAACTTCGAGGAACTTAGGGTGAGAACTCCACATATTAAAAAATCTAAAAGGTTTCTTGACTCTGGGTAGTGCTTTATCTGCATGTATATGCATAATAGAGTGATCCGAAAATAACTTAGCACCGTACTCAAGAAGTGAATCTGGGAAAACTACTCACCATTCCTGATTAATCAAACATCTGTCAAGTCGAGCCATAATTTTTCTATCAGCAGCACTTTGATTATTCCATGAGAACCAATCACCTACAGATTTCATGTCAGTCAATGCAGCAGTATCTATACAATCATTAAAATGTTGAAGCTAACATTCGGAAAGCATTCTACCCCCCACTTTCTCATTTGTGTATCTGATAGTATTAAAGTCACCGAGAACAATCCAAGGTACTGTAGGAAAACTATTTGCAATGCTAATATTGAATTGACATCTAGTCTATTTATCCTCTGTCTTAAGATGAATGAATTGATTAGTAGAAGAAATAAACCAAGCAGTAACAAGGTTAGAATACCATAAGATCCAAACTCGACCATAAGTATCCTGTGAATCATTAGTAAAAAGTTCTGCCTCAGGCCATATTAAATTCTTCTGAACTCGAACACGATGAGTTTTAATTTTTGTTTCCACAAGAATCACAATATCACATGCAGCAGATCGGATTATTCTATTGAGCTCCCAACATTTCTCAGTCTTATTAAGTCCACGAACATTCCAACAGATTATTTTCATCAATACTAGATAGAAGGGAGAGCATGCGATTTTGGGATGACACTACCATCCTTTTTCTTATCCTTTGATTTTGCATGGTCCTCTCGCATAATATCTTTACCCTTTAATCCTTTATTCCTATATTTATCCACCTCATCCACAGCTTGCAAATGTTTAAATTTTTGCATACCTTAAGGCAAGGAGTCCTGAATAGTGGGATGTGTCGAAGCGCGATGAGTTTGGTGAGTTGCAATGTCTTGGTTCAGAAGAGGTTGTTGAAATAAAATTTTCTGATTATCTGAACGAATGATTCGTGAAGGCGAGGTTGTTATTGGGGAGTGAGAACCATGGGAAGCTCCTGTAGTGAAAGTCTCTGATATAATAGGAAAAGATGAAAGCCCTGACTTGTCTTTCTCTTGTTCTTGTCGCTGCCCCAACGAGTCAGAGTGCTCATTCATCTTCTCTGCCATTGTCACTGTTGGCACTGGAGTATTAGTGCTTGGATTAGTGGTAGTGACCCCATGTTGTGGCTCTTGGCGTGGTCGGTAGACCTGTGTGATTTTTTGTTAAGGATGTTGGCAAGCACCATTTACATGTCCAAAAGATAGACAAACCTTGCATCGTTGTGGCTTCCAAGAATATGAAACTTTCACCTTTCGGGTGCTCCCATCATGATCCCGGTAAGAAACATGTTCGGTAGTTCCTCATCAAAAGAAACCATTACACAAGCTCTGGCAAAGGTCAATCTCGTCTGCGAAGCTATTGCCTTATCAATATACAATGGCTGTCCCAGGGTGCTGCAAAGCTTTGCAATAAAATGACGGCCCCAGAGATGTAGTGAAAGTCCATGGAAAGAAACCCATATTGGGATAGACTGTAGACTGTCTAACTCCAATCGCACATCAGGTGCCCAGCGTCGTAGTATCATTGGATGACCACGGATAGTCCAAAATCCTTCAAGGACCCGTTGTAAATCTTCTTCAGAGTAAAGCCTGCATATAAAGAATCCGGTCTCCAACATATGAATATCAAATGTTGATATTCCCCATCGAGTCCTGATGTATGAGGATAATGGAAAAAAGGATGTTCTTAGTCCAACAACGTAGCCCACTGGACTACCCACTGGAGCCTTGAAGAGGCTACTCCAAGGCCGAGGATCTCGGGAAATAGGAGCAGGAGGTCGTGATCTCGATCATGAACGACCTCGGGCCTAGTTCATTGAAGGAGCATCCCGTAGAGAAGAAATCAGCGGTGGAACATCCAGGTGTGAAACCGGCCTAAGCTGCTGGGGAGGAACCAGTGGCTGTTGGAGAGGAGCAACCCCCTCCCGCTGTGAAGTAACCAGCGGCTGAGGAGCAACCCTCTCCCGCTGTGACTGCTGGAGAGGGGTGTTCCGCTGTGAAGCAGCCAGCGCAGGCTGCTGGGAAGAAGCCAGCGGAGGAGCATCCTGCTGGAACAGATGATGCGAAGCAGAGTCGAGTTTCGATCGATTTTTCATGCACCATCCCATAAATTCAAAATACTGCCCATTCCAAAGGTATTAGCCCATGGGAATTCGTACGAGCATGGTTTCACGAAAGAACGCAATGGTTATAAACTTTGCGCAAAGTCGAGTTTCGATCGGTTTTTTGTGCACCGTCTTTGAAATTCTAAATACTCACCATTCCCAATGTATTAGCCCATGGGAAGTCGTATGAACATAGTTTCACGTGGTCATAAACTTTACGCAAAATTGAGTTTCAATCAGTTTTTTGTTTGTCGTCTCAAAAAATTTAAAATATTGGCCATTCCCAACGTATTAGCCCTTAGGAAGTTGTACGAGCATAGTTTCATGACAAAACGTGACGGTTATAAACTTTGCACAAAGTCACGCGCAATGTCGAGTTTCGATCAATTTTTTGTGCACCACCTCGAAAATTCAAATACTGGCCATTCCCAACGTATTAACCCATGGGAAGTCGTACGAGCACGATTTCACAAAAAAATACGATGGTTATCAACTTTGCACAAAGTCACTCGTAAAGTCGAGTTTAGATCTGTTTCTCATGCACCATGGCGAAAATTCAAAATACTGGCCATTCCCAACGTATTAACCCATGCGAAGTCATACGAGCACAGTTTCACGAAAAAGCACGATGATCATAAATTTTACGCAAAGTCAAGTTTCGATTGGTTTTTCGTGCACTGTCTCGATAATTGAAAATACTGGCCATTCATTCCCGACGTATTAGCCCATGGGAAGTCGTACGAGAACGCTTTCATGATAAAATGTTATGGTCTTAAACTTTACGCAAAGTCGTGTTTCGATCGATGCTTCGTGCATCGACTCGGAAGTTTAAAATACTGGCCATTCCTAACATATTAGTCCATTGGAAGTCGTATGAGCACTGTTTCACGAAAAAATGCAACGGTCATAAACTTTAGGCAATGTCGAGTTTTGATTGGTTTTTCGTGCAGTCTCGGTAATTCAAAATACTGGCCATTCATTCCCGCCGTACTAGCCCATGGGAAGTTGTACGAATACGGTTTAGCAAAAAAATGTGATGGTCATAAACTTTGCGCAAAGTCAAGTTTCAATCGGTTTTTCATCTATCATCTCGAAAAATTCAAAATACAGGTCATTCCCAATGTATTAGCCCTTAGGAAATCGAACGAGCATAGTATCACGAAAGAACATGACAGTTATAAACTTTGCGCAAGGTCACGCGCAAAGTCGAGTTTCGATTGGTTTTTCAAGCACCATCTCAGAAATTCAAAATACTGGCCATTCCTAACGTATTAGCCCATGGGACATTGTACGAGCACAGTTTCATGAAAAAACACGACGGTTATAAACCTTGCACGCAAAGTCACGCTTGAAGTTGAGTTTCGATTGATTTTTCATGCACCATCTCAAAAATTTAAAATACTGGCCATTCCTAACGTATTAGCCCATGGGAAGTCGTACGAGCACGGTTTCATAAAAAAATGTGATGATCATAAACTTTGCGCATAGTCACATGCAAAATCAAGTTTCGATTGGTTTTTCGTGCACTGTCATGGTAATTCAAAATACTGGTCATTCATTCCTAACGTATTAGCCCATGGGAAGTCGTACAAGAATGATTTCACGAAAAAATGTGACGGTCATAAACTTTGCGCAAAGTTAATTTTCGATTGGTGTGTCATGCACCGACTCGAAAGTTTAAAATACTGGCCACTCTAAACATATTAGACCATGAGAAGTCATACGAGCACTGTTTCACGAAAAAACGTGACAGTCATAAACTTTACGTAAAGTCGAGTTTCGATCGATTTTTCGTGCACCGTCTCAAAAATTCAAAATATTGGCCATTCCCAATGTATTAGCCAATGGGAAGTCATACGAGCACGGTTTCACGAAAAAATATGACGGTTATAAACATTGCGCAAAGTCGTGAACAACGTCGAGTTTCGATTAGTTTTTCCATCTCAAAAATTTAAAATATTGGCCATTCCCAACGTATTTGCCCATGGGAAGTCGTATAAGCATGGTTTCGTGAAAAAACGTCACAGTCATGAACTTTGCGTAGAGTAGAGTTTCGATTGATTTTTCGTGCACCGTTTGGAAATTCAAAATACTAGCCATTCCCAACATATTAGCCCATAGGAAGTCGTACGAGCTTGGTGTCGTAAAAAATGTGGCGGTCATAAACTTTGTGCAAAGTCACATGCAAAGTCGAGTTTCAATCAGTTTTTCATGCACTATCTCGGAAATTCAAAATACTAGCCATTCCGAACGTATTAGCCCATGGGAAATCGTACGAGTACAGTTTCGTAAAAAAATACGAAGGTCCTAAACCTTGCGCAAAGTTGAGTTTCGATCAATTTTTCATGCACCGTCTCAGAAATTCAAAATATAGACCATTCCCAACGTATTAGCCCCTGGGAAGTCATATGAGCATGGTTTCACGAAAAAACTTGAGGGTCATAAACTTTGTGCAAAGTCGAGTTTCGATCGATTTTTTGTGCTTCGCCTCGGAAATTCAAAATACTGGCCATTCCCAACATATTAGCCCATGGGAAGTCGTACGAGCATGGTTTTGTAAAAAATATGACGGTTATAAACTTGGAGCAAAGTTGTGTGTAAAGTCAAGTTTCGATCCATTTTTCATGCACTATCTCAGAAATTTAAAATACTGACGATTAACATGGGAAGTCGTACGAGCAAGGTTTTGCGAAAAAATGCGACTGTCATAAACTTTGCGCGAAGTCGGGCTCAAAGTCATGTTTCGATCGATTTTTCATGCGTCGTTTAGAAAATTCAAAAGTCTAGCCATTCCCAACGATTAGCCCATGGGAAGTCGTACGAGCACGGTTTCGTGAAAAAATATTTTTTTTGGTTAGTATAGATAATGTATTATGTATAAGGTTTGTACAAAGTAGATTTGTCCACACAAGTCATCGACTAAAGCCTGAAGTCTTTTAGTGTAGTCGAGAAGATTGCACCCCACCTAAAACAGGTGGAATGGGCACACTTCATAAAACTCATCTCCAAGAGTAGCACAAGGTAGTCAATAAATAATAAAATACAATACAATATCTAGACCATCCTGGACTACTTGTGGAAACATCATAAAATATAGCTTTGCCCTATGTAATAAATACATTACACTCTTCATCATTATTCTAGAGATTATTGACTAATGAAAAAAATTTAATCTTGTGAAAATCCCTTTCTCTCTTCTTGTTAGGCGCTCTATGCTCAGTTCTTGCTCCACAGATGATCGTGAGTCCTGAAGAATCTTTATTAGAATTTGAGCTTTGTTCGTGTTGTGACACTCAAAAATTCTACCACATCTCTCCTTCCAAATCCACCAAATAGCACATTTGAATGTAATTCTTGCCAGTTATGTAAGAGGCCCCTTTCTTAAAAAGTTTTGCATAAGCATTTCTAATTCATGATGCAAGTTTGGCTGTGGTAGCCTTTGAAGGTCCAATCGCTTCAAGATCTCCTTCCATATCCATAAAGAATAATCATAAGCAAAATAGAGATGGTCAACACTTTCTTCCTTTTGCATACACAAAGAGCACTGATTTATAATATAAATACCTCTTCGGTACAGATTGTCCATCGTAATACATTATCATTACCTACCAAAAAATCATATTGTCCATTATAGGAAGTTTGCCAAGAAGGGCCTGCCATGTACATAAGGAATGTTGCTGTGAGCATGGTCTATCCCATGTCCAACTACTTGGGATCCACTTGTTATTTCGTTGTCTAATTTGGTTCCATGCAGATGTAGCACTAAATTTGCCATTATCATGAAGCCAAATAAGCATATCTGAAGAGTTGTTCTTGATCGGAATAGCCCTAATAAGTTGAGTTTCGATCGATTTTTCATGCACCGTCTCAGAAATTCAAAATATAGGCCATTCCCAACGTATTAGCCCCTGGGAAGTCATATGAGCATGGTTTCACGAAAAAACTTGAGGGTCATAAACTTTGTGCAAAGTCGAGTTTCGATCGATTTTTTGTGCTTCGCTTCAGAAATTTAAAATACTGGCCATTCCCAACGTATTAGCCCATGGGAAGTCGTACGAGCATGGTTTTGTAAAGAATATGACGGTTATAAACTTGGAGCAAAGTTGTGTGTAAAGTCAAGTTTCGATCCATTTTTCATGCACTATCTCAGAAATTCAAAATACTAGCGATTAACAACGTATTAGCCCATGGGAAGTCGTACGAGCAAGGTTTTGCGAAAAAATACGACTATCATAAATTTTGCGCGAAGTCGGGCTCAAAGTCATGTTTCGATCGATTTTTCATGCGTCGTTTCAAAAATTCAAAAGTCTAGCCATTCCCAACGATTAGCCCATGGGAAGTCGTACGAGCACGGTTTCGTGAAAAAATATTTTTTTTGGTAAGTATAGATAATGTATTATGTATAAGGTTTGTACAAAGTAGCTTTGTCCACACAAGTCATCGACTAAAGCCTGAAGTCTTTTAGTGTAGTCGAGAGGATTGCACCCCACCTAAAACAGGTGCAATGGGCACACTTCATCAAACTCATCTCCAAGAGTAGCATAAGGTAGTCAATAAATAATAAAATGCAATACAATATCTAGACCGTCCAGGACTACTTGTGGAAACATCATAAAATATAGCTTTGCCCCATGTAATAAATACATTACAATCTTCATCATTATTCTAGAGATTATTGACTAATGAAAAAATTGAATCTTGTGAAAATCTCTTTCTCTCTTCTTGTTAGGCGCTCTATGCTCAGTTCTTGCTCCACACATGATCGTGAGTCCTGAAGAATCTCTATTAGAATTTGAGCTTTATTCGTGTTGTGACACTCAAAAATTCTGCCACATCTCTCCGTCCAAATCCACCAAATAGCACATTTGAATGTAATTCTTGCCAGTTGTGTAAGGGGCCCCTTTCTTAAAAAGTTTTGCATAAGCATTTCTAATTCATGATGCAAGTTTGGCTGTGGTAGCCTTTGAAGGTCCAATCGCTTCAAGATCTCCTTCCATATACATGAAGAATAATCATAAGCAAAATAGAGATGGTTAACACTTTCTTCCTTTTGCATACACAAAGAGCACCGATTTACAATATAAATACCTCTTCGGTACAGATTGTCCATCGTAAAACATTATCATTACCTACCAAAAAAATCATATTGTCCATCATAGGAAGTTTGCCAAGAAGGGCCTGCCATGTACATAAGGAATGTCGCTGTGAGCATGGTCTATCCCATGTCCAACTACTTGGGATTCACTTGTTGTTTCGTTGTCTAATTTGGTTCCATGCAGATGTAGCACTAAATTTGCCATTATCATGAAGCCAAATAAGCATATCTGAAGAGTTGTTCTTGATCGGAATAGCCCTAATAGTCGGCTAAAGTGATTACATGTCAGGGGAGGTAGGGTTGGGAAGACACCATGTACCATTGTTAATGAATTCAGAAATCTTCCAATCTTTGGGAGCCCCCAGATCGTGTCGCACTCTATCACCAAATAAATAAAATATACTTTTCCCATTCACCCAAGGGTCATACCACATATTAATATTGGTTCCATAAGAGATAACATAAGAAATGTTGTTACTTAGCCACCTCCTTGCCATCAGAATTCCTTTCCAAGCAGCAGAATGAGATGTTTTTGCGAATGCTTCCCAGATTGATTCCTTGGTTAGGTACCTAGCAAAAACCCATTGTGACCATAAGGAAGACTTGATTTGTAAAATTCAGTATTTTGAATTTTCGAGAGGGTGCATGAAAAATCGATCGAAACATGACTTTTCGCACCACTTCGAATAAAGTTTATGTCCGTCACATTTTTTCGTGAAACCTTGCTCGTACGACTTTCCGTTAGCTAATACTTTGGGAATGGCAAGTATCTTGAATTTTCGAAATGGTGCATGAAAAACCAATCGAAACTTGACTTGGCGCAAAGTTTATGACTGTCGAATTTTTTCGTCAAATCGTGCTTGTACGACATCCCATGGGCTAATACATTGGGAATAACCAGTATTTTGAATTTCCCGGACAGAGCACGAAAAACGATCGAAAATTAACTTTGCGCACGACTTTGTGAACGTCACGTTCTTTTACGAAATCATGCTTGCTTAATACCCCAATAACGAATGATGAAATTGTGAGAGTTATTTTTACGTCCCCAAAGCACAAAAGCCTTGGTCTAGACAGATTTCCAGTTGAGTTTTATCAAATTGCATGGTCTATTGTAGGCAACGATGTCATAAAAGCTTGTCGATATTTTTTCTCCTCAGGTCATATCCTTAAAGAAATGAATTACTCTTTTATTTCTTTAGTGCCCAAGAATGATCGAGCTGATTCATTAGAGAATTATCGTCCTATTTCACTATGAAACTTTATTTATAAGGTTATCTCTAAGGTGCTGACAGATAGACTACAAAAGGTTATGAACAAGGTCATTAGTACTAATCAGGTTACTTTTCTTAAAGGGAGGAGTATTCATCATAATGTCCTTCTTGCTAATGATTTGGTTAAGGATCTACACTAAAAAATAAGAGAAAAAAAGATCTATTTTAAAGCTGATTTACGAAAGGCCTTTGACTCAGTCAATAGACATTTTATTTACACGATGCTCCATAATATGGGCTTCCCTCAACACTGGGTTAAATGGATTCATCGTTGCTTGTATACTCCAAAATTTTTTATTCTCTTCAATGGTTCACCTATTGGCTTCTTCAAGAGTAAGAATGACATTCGGCAAGGGGATCCACTATCTCCTTATCTTTTTACTATTGCAATGGAAGGACTCAGTTGTATGTTGGAAGATGCAGTTTTCAATGGCAAAATTAAGGTACCATATTATGGTTCTGTTCATATCTCTCACATAACATTTGTTGAAGACCTTATTATCTTCCTTCGAGATGAGCTAGTTTCTGTGAGTAATCTAGCAGTTATTCTTAATGAATTTGGTATAGTTTCTGGTCTTAAGCTAAACCATGCAAAGAGCAAAGTATCTGTGGGTGCTTGCATTGACGATAAGGACTATATTGCTCAAACTTTAGCAGTTGCTGAAGGAAGTTTACCAGTTCTTTACTTGGGTCTCCCACTTATATCCGCTGGAATCAACAAAGTCCTGTCAGCCTA
This sequence comes from Ensete ventricosum, assembly GCA_029747655.1. NCBI lineage: Eukaryota > Viridiplantae > Streptophyta > Magnoliopsida > Zingiberales > Musaceae > Ensete > Ensete ventricosum. The sequence continues at coordinate 33,772,538 of JAQQAF010000001.1, read as the reverse complement.
TCCTACAAAAAATTAAGAACATAATTTCCTCTTGAAAAAATAGGCTTTTTTCAAAAGCTGGATGACTGAACTTATTCGATCTGTGTTCAACTCTTATTTTATTTATTGGTCTCATGCATTCCTTCTACCTGCTGGGCTTCTCCACGATATTGATAAATTACTTATAAACTTCTTCTGGAATGGCACAGATGGTAAGGCAATGCACATGGTGAATTGGGGTAATATTTCCAAACTGAAGGATAAAGGGGGGCTGAATCTACGACATATCAGAGATTGCAATAAAGCTTGTGTGGTAAAATAATTGTGGGATATTTTACAAAACAAGTCTTCCTTATGGTCACAATGAGTTTTTGCTAGGTACCTAACTAAGGAATCAATCTGGGAATCATCCATAAAAATATCTCATTCTGATGCTTGGAAAGGAATTTTGAAGGTCAAGAGGTGGCTAAGTAACAACATTTCTTATGCGATCTCTTCTGGAACCAATATTAATATGTGGTATGACCCTTGAGTATGACAGGATCTAGTCTGGGGGCTCCCAAAGATTGAAAGGTTTCTGAATTCATTGACAATAGTACATGGTATCTTCCTAACCCTACCTCCCCTGATATGTTGTCACTTTGGCATATTATTAGGGCTATTCCGATCAAGAACAACTCTTCAGATATGCTTATTTGGCTTTATGATAATGGCAAATTTAGTGCTACATCTGCATGAAACCAAATTAGATAACGAAACAATAAGTGGATCCTAAGTAGTTGGACATGCGATAGACCATGCTCACAGCGACATTCCTTATGTACATGGTAGGCCCTTCTTAGCAAACTTCCTACAATGGACAATATGCAGCGAAGAGGTATTTATATTGTAAATCGATGCTTTTTATGTATGCAAAAGGAAGAAAGTGTTGACCATCTTTATTTTGCTTGTGATATTCTTCTTGGATATGGAAGGAGATCTTGAAGCGATTTGATCTTCAAATGCTACCACGATAAAACTTGCATCATGAATTAGAAATGCTTATGCAAAACTTCTTAAGAAAGGGGCCTCTTACACAACTCGCAAGAATTACATTCAGATGTGCTATTTGGTGGATTTGGATGGAGAGGTGTGGCAGAATTTTTAAGTGTCACAACACGAACAACGCTCAAATTCTGATAGAGATTCTTCAGGACTCACGTCATGTATAGAGCAAAAATTGAAAATAGAGCACCTAACTAGAAGAGAAAAAAGGATTTTCACAAGATTCAATTTTTTCATTAATCAATAATCTCTAAAATAATGATGAAGATTGTAATGTATTATATGGGCAAAGCTTATATTTTGTGATGTTTCCACAAGTAGTCCAGAACGGTCTAGGTATTGCATTTTATTATTTATTGACTACCTTGTGCTACTCTTGGAGATGAGTTTGATGAAGTGTGCCCATCCTTTTTTATGTGGGGTGCAATCTTCTAGACTACACTAAGAGACTTCAGGCTTTAGTCTATGGCTTGTGTAGACAAAGCTACTTTGTACAAACCTTATACTTATACATTATCGTTACTTATAAAAAAAAAGAAGATTGCACCCCATCTAAAAAAGGTGGAATGAGCACACATTATCAAACTCATCTCCAAGAGTAGCACAAGGTAGTCAATAAATAATAAAATATAATATCTGGACCGTTCTGGACTACTTGTGGAAACGTCACAAAATATAGCTTTGCCCCACATAATACATTACAATCTTCATCATTATTCTAGAGATTATTGACTATTGGAAAAATTGAATCTGGTGAAAATCCCTTTCTCTCTTCTTGTTAGGTACTCTATATTCAGTTCTTGCTCCACACATAATCGTGAGTCATGAAGAATCTCTATCAGAATTTGATCTTTGTTCGTGTTGTGACACTCAAAAATTCTGCCACACATCTCCTTCCAAATCCACCAAGTAGCACATCTGAATATAATTCTTGTCAGTTGTGTAAGTGGCTCCTTTCTTGAGAAGTTTTGCATAAGCATTTCTAATTCATGATGCAAGTTTGGCTATGGTAGCCTTTAAATATCAAATCGCTTCAAGATCTCCTTCCATATCCAAGAAGAATAATCACAAGCAAAATAGAGATGGTCAACACTTTCTTTCTTTTGCGTACACAAAGAGCACCAATTTACAATATAAATACTTCTTCACTGCATATTGTCCATCGTAGGAAGTTTGCCAATAAGGGCCTGCCATGTACATAACGAATGTCGTTATGAGCATGATCTATACCATGTCCAACTACTTGGGATCCACTTGTTGTTTCATTGTCTAATTTAGTTCCATGTAGATATAGCACTAAATTTGCCAGTATCATGATGCCAAATAATCATATCTGAAGAGTTGTTCTTGATCGGAATAGCCCTAATAGTCAGCTAAAGTGATAACATGTCAGGGGAGGTAGGGTCGGGAAGACACCATGTACCATTGTCAATGAATTCAGAAACCTTCTAATCTTTGAGAGCCCCCAAATCCTGTCGTAGTCTATCACCAAATAACTTAAATATACGTTTCCAATTCACCCAAGGGTCATACCACATATTAATATTAGTTCCAGAAGAGATCACATAAGAATGTTGTTACTTAGCCACCTCCTTACCTTCAGAATTCTTTTCCAAGCAGCACAATGAGATGTTTTTGCAGATGCTTCCCAGATTGATTCCTTGGTTAGGTACCTAGCAAAAACCCAATGTGACCATAAGTAAGACTTGTTTTATAAAATATACCACAATTGATTTACCAGACAAGCTTTATTCCAATTTCTAATATGTCATAGATTCAGCCCCCCTTCATCCTTCGGTTTGCAAATGTGCCCCAATTCACCATGTGCATTGCATTACCATCTGTGTCATTCCAGAAGAAGTTCATAAGTAATTTATCAAGATCATGGAGAAGCCTGGCAGGTAGAAGGAATGCATGAGACCAATAAATAGAATAAGAGTTTAACACAGATCGAATAAGTTCAAGTTGTCTAGCTTTAGAAAGAAGCCTATTTTTCAAGAGGAAATTATGTTCTTAATTTTTTGTAGGATAGACTGACAGGAGACTTTGTTGGTTCCAGTGGATATAAGTGGGAGACCCAAGTAAGGAACCGGTAAACTTCCTTCAGCAACTTCCAAAGTTTGAGCAATATAGTCCTTATCGTCAATGCAAGCACCCACATATACTTTGCTCTTTGCATGGTTTAGCTTAAGACCAGAAACTATACCAAATTCATTAAGAATATATGTCAGAATACTCACAGAAACTGGATCATCCCGAAGGAAGATAATAAGGTCATCAGCAAATGTTACGTGAGAGATATAAACAGAACAAGAATATGGTACATTAATTTTGCCATTGGGAACTGCCTCTTCCAATATACAATTTAGCCATTCCATTGCAATGGTAAAAAGATAAAAAGATAGTGGATCGCCTTATCGAATGCCATTCTTACTCCCAAAGAAGCCAATAGGTGAACCATTGAAGAGAATATAAAATTTTAGAGTTTCCATGCAACATTGAATCCATTTAGCCCAGCGCTAAGGGAAACCCATATTATGGAGCATCATGTAAATAAAATGCCTATTGAGTGAGTCAAAGGTCTTTCATAAATCAGCTTTAAAATAGATCTTTTTCCTTCTTGTTTTTGAGTGCAAATCCTTAACCAAATCCTTAGCAAGAAGGATATTATAATGAATACTCCTCCCTTTAAGAAAAGTAACATGATTAGGACTAATAACCTTATTCATAACCTTTTATAGTATATCTGCCAGTACTTTAGAGATAACCTTATAAATAAAGTTGCACAGTAAAATAGGACAATAATTCTCCAATGAATCAGCTCCATCATTCTTGGGCACTAAAGAAACAAAAGAGTAATTCATTTATTTAAGGATATGACCTGAGGAGAAAAAATGTCGACAAGCTTTTATGACATCGTTGCCTACAATAAATAGACCATGAAATTTGATAAAATTCAGCTATAAATCCATCTGGACTAGGGCTTTTGTGCTTTGGGGACTTAAAAATAACTCTCACAATTTCATCATCCGTTATTGGGGCATTAAGAAGAGAGAGAGCTTCAGAATTAAGTCATCTTGTGGGCCCAACATAAATACTATTAGGCTGCTCCTCCTAATTGATTAAAGAATAAAAAAATTGCTTGGTATAATTTTTAACCTCATCCAAATCCTTAATAAGATTACCATCTATACCTTTGCTTTTTTTTATGCGATTAGTAGCCCTTCTGGTTGCAATAGCAGCATAGAAAAACTTAGTATTAGAATCCCCTAGAGTAAGCCAATGCCGTCGAGTCTTCTATTTCAAAAAGCATTCCTCCTGCTTCAAAGCTTGCATAAAGTTATTTCTATCGACAGCCTCTTTGTATATAAGATTCACATCCAGAGGTTGTAGATTTAGCTCGCTTTGCACTGCCATAAGTTCTTTCTTGTATAACTGAACCCTGCTGGTTATATTTTCAAATGTAGTTGAATTTCCACTCCTTAAGTGTTGCTTTGCATGCTTTTAGTTTTTGACATAGGATGTAAGGGGGAGAACCAAACACATTAATGTTCCAAGCTGACTTGAAAACCTCGAGGAACTGAGGGTGAGTACTCCACATATTAAAAAATCTAAAAGATTTCTTGTCACTGGGTATTGCTTTATCTGCGTTTATATGCATAATAGAGTGATCCGAAAATAACTTAGCACCGTACTCAAGAAATGAATCTGGGAAAACTGCTAACCACTCCTGACTAATCAAATAACTGTCAAGTCGAGCCATAATTTTTCTGTCAGTAGCACTTTGATTATCCATGAGAACAAATCACCTATAGATTTCATGTCAGTCAATGAGGCAGTATCTATACAATCATTAAAACTTTGAAGCTGACATTCGGAAAGCACTCTATCCCCCACTTTCTCATTTGTGTATATGACAATATTAAAGTCACTGAGAACAATCCAAGGTATTGTAGGATAACTATTTGCAATGCTAATTAGATCATGCCATAGAGCATTCATACCCCCTTATTTTTTAGTGTAAATCCTTAACCAAATCATCAGCAAGAAGGACATTATGATGAGTACTCCTACCTTTAAGAAAAGTAACCTAATTATGACTAATGACCTTGTTCATAATCATTTGTAGTCTATCGGCCAGCACCTTAGAGATAACCTTATAAATAAAGTTGCACAATGAAATAGGACGATAATTCTCCAATGAATCAACTCCATCATTCTTGGGCACAAAAGAAATAGGATGGTCATAAACTTTGCACAAAGTTGAGTTTCGATTGATTTTTCGTGCACCGTCTCAGAAAATCAAAATACTGGGCATTTCCAACTTATTAGCCCATGGGAAGTCATATGAATGCAGTTTCGTAAAAGCAAGACGGTCATAAACTTTGCACAAAGTCGCACGCAATGCCGAGTATCGATCGATTTTTCGTGAACCGTCTTAGAAATTCAAAATACTAGGCATTCCCAACGTGTTAGCCAATGGGATGTCGTACTAGCATGGTTTCACGAAAAAACACGATGGTCATAAACTTTGCCCAAAGTCGAGTTTTGATTGATTTTTTATGGACCATATCAGAAATTTAAAATACTAGCCATTTCCAACATACTAGCCCATGGGAAGTCGTATGAGCACGATTTCGTGAAAAAAGACGACGGTCATAAACTTTGTGCAAAGTCACACGCAAAGTCAAGTTTCTATCAGTTTTTCATGCACTGTCTCGGATATTCAAAATACTGGCATAGGAAGTCATAAGAGAAAGGTTTTTTTGAAAAAATGTGACGGACATAAACTTTATGCAAAGTCACGCACAAAGTCAAATTTCTATCGATTTTTCATGCACCGTCTCTGAAAATCAAAATAGGGTCATTCCCAACGTATTAGCCCATGGGAAGTCCTACAAGCATGATTTCGTGAAAAAATGTGACGGTCATAAACTATGCACAATGTCGAGTTTTGATCAATTTTTTGTGCATCGTCTCAGAAATTGAAAATACTAGCCATTCCCAACGTATTAGCACATGGGAAGATGTGTGAGCACGTTTTCGTAAAAAATACGATGGTCATAAACTTTGCTCAAAGTCGCCTGCAAAGTTGAGTTTCGATCGATTTTTCATGCACCGTCTCGAAAATCTAAAATATTGGCGATTCCCAACGTATTAGCCCATGGGAAGTCGTACGAGCACGGTTTCACGAAAAAACGCTACGATCATAAACTTTGCGCAATGTCGAGTTTCGATCGATTTTTCATGCATCATGTTGGAAATTTAAAGTACTGGTCATTCCCAACGTATCGGCCTATGGGAAGTCGTACGGGCACGGTTTCATGCAAAAATATGACGGTCATAAACTTTGCGTAAAGTCGAGCGTAAAGTCGAGTTTCAATTGGTTTTTCGTGCACCGTCTCGGAAATTCAAAATACTGGCCATTCCCAACATATTAGCCCATGGGAAATCGTATGAGTACGGTTTCACGAAAAAAAAGAACAGTCATAAACTTTGCACAAAGTCACGTGCAAAGTCTAGTTTTGATTGGTTTTTTGTGCACAGTTTCAGAAATTCAAAATACTACCCATTCCCAACGTATTAGCCCATGGGAAGTCATAAGAGCACGGTTTTGTGAAAAAATGTGATGGTCAAAAACTTTACGTAATGTCACGCGTAAAGTCAAGTTTCGATCAGGCTTTCATGCACCGTCTCAAAAATTCAAAATACTGGCCATTCCCAGCGTATTAGCCCATAGGATGTCATACGAGCACAGCTTCACAAAAAAATGTGACGGTCATAAACTTTGCGTAAAGTCAAGCGTAAAGTTGAGTTTCGATCAGGTTTTTGTGCACCGTCTCAGAAATTTAAAATACTGATCGTTCCCAACGTATTAGCCCATGGGAAGTCATATGAGCATAGTTTCACGAAAAAATGTGACGGTCATAAACTTTGCGCATAGTCGAGTTTTGATCGATTTTACATGCATCATTTCAGAAATTTAAAATACTGGGCATTCCCGACGTATTAGCCCATGGGAAGTCTTACGAGTATAGTTTCGTGAAAAAATTGGATGATCATAAACTTTACGTAAAGTCATGCATAAAGTCGAGTTTCTTTCAGTTTTTCATGCACCGTCTCAGAAATTGAAAATACTAGCCATTCCTAACATATTAGCCGATGGGAAGTCGTACGAGCATGGTTTCACAAAAAAATGCGACAGTCACAAAGTCACGCGTAAAGTCGAGTTTCGATCAATTTTTAGTGCTCCATCTCGGAAATTCAAAATACTAGCCATTCCCAACGTATTAGCCCATGAAAAGTGGTACGAGCATGGTTTCACGAAAAAATGTGATGATAATAAACTTTGCATAAATTTGCACTTAAAGTCAAGTTTTGATTGGTTTTTCATGCATAGTCTCGGAACTTCAAAATACTAGCCGTCCCCAATGTATTAGAACATGGGAAGTCGTACGAGCTCGGTTTCACGAAAAAACGCGATGGACATAAACATTGTGAAAGTCGAGTTTTGATTAATTTTTTGTGCACCGTCTCAGAAATTCAAAATACTGGCCTTTCCCGTGTTAGCCAATGGGAAGTCGTATGAGCATGTTTTTGCAAAAAAATGCGACGGTCATAAATTCGAGCGCAAAGTCGAGTTTCGATCCATTTTTCATGCCCCGTACCAAAAATTTGAAATACTGAGCATTCCAAACATATTAGCCCATGGGAAATCGTACGAGCACGTTTCCGCAAAAAAATGCGACGGTCACAAAGTTGTGTGCAAAGTCGAGTTTCGATCGATTTTTCGTGCACCGTCTCGAAAATTCAAAATATTGGCCATTCCCAACGTATTAGTCCATGAAAAGTCATACGAGCACGGTTTCTGGAAAAAACATGACAGTAATAAATTTGGCGTAAAGTCAAGTTTCGATCGATTTTTCGTGCACCGTCTCAAAAATTCAAAACACTAGCCATTCCCTTCGTATTAGCCCATGGAAAGTCGTATGAGTAAGGTTTTACGAAAAAGCGCGACGGTCATTAACTTTGCATAAAGTTGAGTTTGGATTGGCTTTTAGTGCTCTGTCTCATAAATTCAAAATACTGGCCATGCCCAACGTATTAGTCCCATGGGAAGTCGTATGAGCACGATTTCACAAAAAAACACGATGGTCGTAAACTTTGCCCAAAGTCGAGTTTCGATTAGTTTTTCGTGCACCGTCTCATAAATTCTAAATACTGGCCATTCCCACTGTAATAGCCCATGGTAAGTCGTACGAGCACGGTTTTACGAAAAAATGTGACGGTCATAAACTTCACGTAAAGTCGAGTTCGATCGATTTTCCGTGCACCGTCTCAGAAATTTCAAACACTGGACATTCCCAACGTATTAGCCCATGGGAAGTCGTACGAGCACGGTTTCACAAAAAAATACGACGGTCAAAAACTTTATGCAAAGTCGTGCGCAAAGTCGAGTTAAGATTGGTTTTTCGTGCACCATCTCGGAAATTCAAAATACTGGCCCTTCCCGACGTACTTGCCCATGGGAAGTCGTATGAGCACAGTTTCATGAAAAAATGTAAAGGTCATAAACTTTGCATAAAGTCACGTGCAAAGTCGAGTTTCGATTGGTTTTTTGTGCACCATTTCAGAAATTCAAAATAGTGCCCATTCCCAACGTATTAGCCCAAGGGAAGTCGTAAGAGCACGGTTTCATGAAAAAATATGACAGTCATATACTTTACGCAAAGTCGCACGTAAAGTCGAGTTTCGATCGGGTTTTCATGCACCATGTCAAAAATTCAAAATACTGGCCATTCCCAACGTATTAGCCCATGGGATGTCCTATGAGCACGGTTTCACGAAAAAATGCAACGGTCATAAACTTTGTGAAAAGTCACAGGTAAAATCGATTTCGATCGGATTTTCATGCATCATCTCGAAAATTCAAAATACTGGCCGTTCCCAACGTATTAGCCCATGGGAAGTCATACGAGCATGGTTTCACGAAAAAATGCGAAGGTCATAAGCTTTGCGAAAAGTCATGTTTCGATCGATATTTCGAGCACCGTCTCGAAAATTCAAAATACTGGCCATTCCCAACGTATTTTCCCAGGGGAAGTCATACGAGCACTGTTTAACGAAAAAATGCGACGGTCATAAAGATAATGTATTATGTATAGGGTTTGTACAAAGTAGCTTTTTCTGCACAAGCCATAAACTAAATCCTGAAGTCTCTTAGTGTAGTCGAGAAGATTGCACCCCACCTAAAAAAGGTGGAATGGGCACACTTGATCAAACTTATCTCCAAGAGTAGCACAAGGTAGTCAATAAATAATAAAATATAATATTTAGACCGTCCTAGACTACTTGTGGAAACATCATAAAATATAAGCTTTACCGCACATAATACATTACAATCTTTATCGTTATTCTAGAGATTATTGACTAATGGAAAAAATTGAATCTTGTGAAAATCCCTTTCTCCCTTCTTCTTAGGTGCTCTATGTTCAATTCTGGCTCCATACATGATCGTGAGTCCTGAAGAATCTCTATCATAATTTGAGCTTTGTTCGTGTTGTGACACTCAAAAATTCTGTCATACCTCCCCTTCCAAATCCACCAAATAGCACATCTGAATGTAATTCATGCCAGTTATGTAAGAGGCCACTTTCTAATTTGGTTCACTGTGAGCATGGGCTATCCCATGTCCAACTACTTGGAAAGGGGCCTCTTACAAAACTGGCAAGAATTAGAAAGGTGCCTCTTACACAATTGGCAAGAATTAGAAAGGGGCCTCTTACCAAATCGATCAAAACTTGACTTTGCGGTGACTTTGTGCAAAGTTTATAACCGTCATATTTTTTCGTGAAACCGTGCTCGTACGACTTCCTATGGGCTAATACATTGGGAATGGCTAGTATTTTGAATTTCTGAGACGGTGCATGAAAAACCAATCGAAACTCGACATTGTGCAAAGTTTATGACCATCGCGTTTTTTCATCAAACCGTGCTCGTTCGATTTTCCATAGGCTAATATGTTGGGAATAGCTAGTATTTTCAATTTTTGAGTCGGTGCACGGAACACCGATCGAAACTTGACTTTGCATAAAGTTAATGACCGTTGCATTTTTTCACGAAACCATTCTCGTACGACTTTCCATGGGCTAAAATGTTGGGAATAAATGGCCATTATTTTGAAATACCGAGAAAATATATGAAAAACCAATCAAAACTGGACTTTCCATGTGATTTTACGCAACGTTTAAGACCATCATATTTTTTGTAAAACCGTGCACGTATGACTTCCCATGGGCTAATACATTGTGAAAAGCCAGCATTTTGAATTTCCGTGACGGTGCACAAAAAATCGATCGAAACTCAACTTTGCGCTTAACTTTGTGCAAAGTTTATAAACATCATGTTTTTTCGAGAAACCGTGCTCGTATGACTTCCCATTGGCTAATACGTTGGGAATGGCCAGTATTTTGAATTTCCGAGATGGTGCATGAAAAACCGATCGAAACTCGACTTTGTGCGTGACTTTTTGCAAAGATTATGACCGTCACTTTTTTCACAAAACCATGCTTGTACGACTTTCTAAGAGCTAATACGTTGGGAATGGCTAGAATTTTAAATTTCCGAGACGATAGACGAAAAAATCGATTGACACTCGACTTTGCGCAAAGTTTATGATCATCGCATTTTTTCATGAATCCGTATTCGTATGACTTCCCATGGGCTAATACGTTGGGAATGGCCAATATTTTAAATTTCCGAGACGGTGCAAGAAAAACCGATTGAAACTTGACTTTGCGTAAAGTTACAATCTTCATCATTATTATAGAGATTATTGACAAATGGAAAAATTGAATCTCGTGAAAATCCCTTTCTCTCTTCTTGTTCGGTGCTCTATGTTCAATTCTTGCTCCACACATGATCGTGAGTCCTGAAGAATCTCTATCAGAATTTGATCTTTGTTCGTGTTGTGACACTAAAAAATTCTGCCACACCTCTCCTTCCAAACCCACCAAATAGCGCATCTGAAAGTAATTCTTGCCAGTTGTGTAAGAGGCCTCTTTCTTGAGAAGTTTTGCATAAGCATTTCTAATTCATGATGCAAGTTTGGCCATGGTAGCCTTTGAAGATCAAATCGCTTCAAGATCTCCTTCCATATCCAAGAAGAATAATCACAAGCAAAATAGAGATGGTCGACACTTTCTTCCTTTTGCATACACAAAGAGCACCGATTTATAATATGAATACCTCTTCGCTGCATATTGTCCATCGTATGAAGTTTGCCAAGAAGGGCTTGCCATGTACATAAAGAATGTCACTATGAGCATGGTCTATCCGATGTCCAACTACTTGGGATCCTTTAATTATATAATTTGGTTCCATGCAGATGTAGCACTAAATTGGCCATTATCATGAAGCCAAATAAGCATATCCGAATTTTGAATTTTCGAGATGGTGCACGAAAAATTGATCGAAACTTGACTTTGTGCGTGACTTTGCGCAAAGTTAATGACCGTCGCGTTTTTTTGTGAAACCGTTCTCACACAGCTTCCCATGGGCTAATACATTGGGAATGACCAGTATCTTGAATTCCCAAGACGGTGCACCAAAAACTGATCGAAACTCGACGTTGAGCGACTTTGCGTAAAGTTTATAAACGTCGTATTTTTTCGTGAAACTATGCTCGTACGACTTCCCATGGGCTAATACGTTGGGAATGGCTAGTATTTTGAATTTCCAAGACGACGCACCCAAAACTGATCAAAACTCGACTTTCGGCAACTTTGCGCAAAGTTTATGACCGTCGCGTTTTTTTGCGGAACCATGCTCATACGACTTCCCATGGGCTAATACGTTGGGAATGGCCAGTTTTTTGAATTTTTGAGACGACGCACGAAAAAATCGATAAAAACTCGACTTTGCACAAAGTTTATGTCTGTCATGTTTTTTTGTGAAACCGCGCTCATATTACTTTCCATGGGCTAATACGTTGGGAATGCCCAGTATTTTGAATTTCCGAGATGGTGCACGAAAAATCGATCGAAACTCGACTTTGCGCAAAGTTTATATCCGTCACATTTTTCGTGAAACCGTGCTCGTATAACTTCCCATGGGCTAATACGTTGGGAATGACCAGTATTTTGATTTTTTGAGACAATGCATGAAAAATCGATCGAAACTTGACTTTGCGCATAGTTTATGACTATCACGTTTTTTCATGAAACCGTGCTCGTATGACTTCACATGGGCTAATACATTCGGATTGACCAATATTTTAAGTTTTTGAGATGGTGCATGAAAATCTGATCGAAACATGATTTTGTGTGATTGAGTTTATGATAGTCACGTTTTTTCGTGAAACCATGCCCATACGAGTTCCCATGGGTAAATACATTAGGAATAGCCAGTATTTTAAATTTCCAATACGGTGCATGAAAACTCGATTGACACTCGACTTTGCGCAAAGTTTATAATCATCGCATTTTTTCATGAATCCATATTCGTATGACTTCCCATGGGCTAATACGTTGGGAATGACCAATATTTTGAATTTCTGAGATGGTGCAAGAAAAACCGATTGAAACTTGACTTTGCGTAAAGTTACAATCTTCATCATTATGCTAGAGATTATTGACAAATGGAAAAATTGAATTTCGTGAAAATCCCTTTCTCTCTTCTTGTTCGGTGCTCTATGTTCAGTTCTTGCTCCACACATGATCGTGAGTCCTGAAGAATCTCTATCAGAATTTGATCTTTGTTCGTGTTGTGACACTAAAAAATTCTGCCACACCTCTCCTTCCAAATCCACCAAATAGCGCATCTGAAAGTAATTCTTGCCAGTTGTGTAAGAGGCCTCTTTCTTGAGAAGTTTTGCATAAGCATTTCTAATTCATGATGCAAGTTTGGCCATGGTAGCCTTTGAAGATCAAATCGCTTCAAGATCTCCTTCCATATCCAAGAAGAATAATCACAAGCAAACTAGAGATGGTCGACACTTTCTTCCTTTTGCATACACAAAGAGCACCGATTTACAATATGAATACCTCTTCGCTGCATATTGTCCATCGTATGAAGTTTGCCAAGAAGGGCTTGCCATGTACATAAAGAATGTCACTATGAGCATGGTCTATCCGATGTCCAACTACTTGTGATCCACTTCTTGTTTCGTTATATAATTTGGTTCCATGCAGATGTAGCACTAAATTGGCCATTATCATGAAGCCAAATAAGCATATCCAAATTTTGAATTTTCGAGATGGTGCACGAAAAATTGATCGAAACTCGACTTTGTGCGTGACTTTGCGCAAAGTTAATGACCGTCGCGTTTTTTTGCGAAACCGTGCTCACACAACTTCCCATGGGCTAATACATTGGGAATGACCAGTATCTTGAATTCCCAAGACGGTGTACCAAAAACTAATCAAATCTCGACGTTGATCGACTTTGCGTAAAGTTTATAAACGTCGCATTTTTTCGTGAAACTATGCTCGTACGACATCCCATGGGCTAATACGTTGGGAATGGCTAGTATTTTGAATTTCCAAGACGACGCACCCAAAACTGATCAAAACTCGACTTTGGGAAACTTTGCGCAAAGTTTATGACCGTCGCGTTTTTTTTGCGGAACCATGCTCGTACGACTCCCATGGGCTAATATGTTGGGAATGGCTAGTTTTTTGAATTTTTGAGACGGCGCACCGAAAAATCGATCAAAACTCGAATTTGCACAAAGTTTATGTCTGTCATGTTTTTTTGTGAAACCGCACTCATATTACTTTCCATGGGCTAATACGTTGGGAATACCTAGTATTTTGAATTTCCGAGACGGTGCACGAAAAATCGATCGAAACTCGACTTTGCGCAAAGTTTATAACCGTCACATTTTTCGTGAAACCGTGCTCGTATAACTTCCCATGGGCTAATACGTTGGGAATGACCAGTATTTTGATTTTTTGAGACAATACATGAAAAATCGATCGAAACTTGACTTTGCGCATAGTTTATGACTATCACGTTTTTTCATGAAACCGTGCTCATATGACTTCACATGGGCTAATACATTCGGATTGACCAATATTTTAAGTTTTTGAGATGGTGCATGAAAATATGATCGAAACATGATTTTGTGTGTTTGAGTTTATGATAGTCACGTTTTTTCGTGAAACCATGCTCATACGAGTTCCCATGGGTAAATACATTAGGAATAGCCAATATTTTGAATTTCCAATACGGTGCATGAAAAATCGATTGACACTCGACTTTGTGCAAAGTTTATGATCATCACATTTTTTCATGAATCCGTATTCGTATGACTTCCCATGGGCTAATACGTTGGGAATGGCCAATATTTTGAATTTCCGAGATGGTGCAAGAAAAATCGATTGAAACTTGACTTTGCGTAAAGTTACAATCTTCATCATTATGCTAGAGATTATTGACAAATGGAAAAATTGAAACTCGTGAAAATCCCTTTCTCTCTTCTTGTTCGGTGCTCTATGTTCCGTTCTTGCTCCACACACATTATCGTGAGTCCTGAAGAATCTCTATCAGAATTTGATCATTGTTCGTGTTGTGACACTAAAAAATTCTGCCACACCTCTCCTTCCAAATCCACCAAATAGCGCATCTGAAAGTAATTCTTGCCAGTTGTGTAAGAGGCCTCTTTCTTGAGAAGTTTTGCATAAGCATTTCTAATTCATGATGCAAGTTTGGCCATGGTAGCCTTTGAAGATCAAATCGCTTCAAGATCTCCTTCCATATCCAAGAAGAATAATCACAAGCAAAATAGAGATGGTCGACACTTTCTTCCTTTTGCATACACAAAGAGCACCGATTTACAATATGAATACCTCTTCGCTGCATATTGTCCATCGTATGAAGTTTGCCAAGGACTTGCCATGTACATAAAGAATGTCACTCTGAGCATGGTCTATCCGATGTCCAACTACTAGGGATCCACTTCTTGTTTCGTTATATAATTTGGTTCCATGCAGATGTAGCACTAAATTGGCCATTATAATGAAGCCAAATAAGCATATCCGAATTTTGAATTTTCGAGACGGTGCACGAAAAATTGATCGAAACTCGACTTTGTGCGCGACTTTGCGCAAAGTTAACGACCGTCGCATTTTTTCGCGAAACCGTGCTCACACAACTTCCCATTGGCTAATACATTGGGAATGACCAGTTTCTTGAATTCCCAAGACGGTGCACCAAAAACTGATCGAAACTCGACGTTGAGCGACTTTGCGTAAAGTTTATAACCGTCACATTTTTTCGCGAAACTATGCTCGTACGACTTCCCATGGGCTAATACGTTGGGAATGGCTAGTATTTTGAATTTCCAAGATGACGCACCCAAAACTGATCAAAACTTGACTTTGGGCAACTTTGCGCAAAGTTTAAGACCGTCGCGTTTTTTTGCGAAACCATGCTCGTACGACTTCCCATGGGCTAATACATTGGGAATGGCCAGTTTTTTGAATTTTTGAGACGGCGCACGAAAAATCGATAAAAACTCGACTTTGCACAAAGTTTATGTCTGTCTTGTATTTTTTTGAAACCGCGCTCATATTACTTTCCATGGGCTAATACGTTGGGAATGACCAGTATTTTGAATTTCCGAGACGGTGCACGAAAAATCGATCGAAACTCGACTTTGCGCAAAGTTTATAACCGTCGCATTTTTCGTGAAACTGTGCTCGTATAACTTCCCATGGGCTAATACGTTGGGAATGACCAATATTTTGATTTTTCATTACAATGCATGAAAAATCGATCGAAACTTGACTTTGCACATAGTTTATGACTATCACGTTTTTTCATGAAATCGTGCTCGTATGACTTCACATGGGCTAATACATTCGGATTGACCAATATTTTAAGTTTTTGAGATGGTGCATGAAAATTTGATCGAAACTCGATTTTGTGTGTTTGAGTTTATGATAGTCACGTTTTTTCATGAAACCATGCTCATACGAGTTCCCATGGGTAAATACATTAGGAATAGCCAGTAAGTATTTTGAATTTCCAATACGGTGCCTGAAAAATCGATCGAAACTCGACTTTGCGTGCGACTTTGAGCAAAGTTTATGACCGTTGTGTTTTTTCGCGAAACCGTGCGTGTACGACTTCCCATTGGCTAATACTTTGGGAATGACCAATATTTCAAATTTTGATACAGTGCACGAAAAACCAATCGAAACTCGACTTTGCGTGTGACTTTAAGCAAAGTTTATGACCGTCGTGTTTTTATGCGAAACCGTACTCGTACAACTTCCCATGGGCTAATACATTGGGAATGGCTAGTATTTTGAATTTTTGAGACGGTGCATGAAAAATCAATTGAAACTTGACTTTGCGCAATGTTTATGACCGTTGTGTTTTTTTGCGAAACCATGCTCGCATGACTTCCCATGGGCTAATACGTTGGGAATGGCTAGTATTTTAAATTTTTGAGAGGTACACGAAAAACCAATCAAACTCGACTTTGAGCAAAGTTTATGCCCCTCACGTTTTTTTGCGAAACCGTGCTCATACGACTTCCCATGGGCTAATACATTAGGAATGGCGAGTATTTTGAGTTTTCGAGACGCTGCACGAAAAATCGATCGAAACTTGACTTTGTGCAAATTTTACGACTGTCACATTTTTTTTGCGCAAAGTCGAGTTTTGATCAGTTTTTGTGAAATCATGCTCATACGATTTCCCACGGGAATACGTTAGGAATGGCCAGTATTTTGAATTTTTGAGACGGTGCACGAAAAATCGATCGAAACTCGACTTTACGTGTGACTTTGCACAAAATTTATAACCGTCATGTTTTTTCCCGAAACTATGCTCGTACGACTTCCCATGGGCTAATACATTGGGAATGGCCAGTATTTTGAATTTCTAAGATTAAGCATGAAAAATTGATCGAATATCGACTTTGCACGCAACTTTGCGCAAAGTATATAACCATCACGTTTTTTCGCGAAACTAAGCTCGTATGACTTCCTAAGGGCAAATACGTTGGGAATGGCTTGAATTTTGAATTTCTGAGACGATAGATGAAAAACCAATTGAAACTTGACTTTGCACAAAGTTTATGACCGTAGCATTTTTTCACGAAACCGTACTCCTACGACTTCCCTTGGGCTAATACGTTGGGAATGGCCAATATTTTGAATTTCCAAGATGGTGCACCAAAAACTAATCGAAACTTGACTTTGTGCAAAGTTTATGACAGTCACATTTTTTCGTGAAACGATGCTCAAAGTTTATGACAGTCCCATGGGCTACTACATTGGGAATGACTAGTATTTTGAATTTCTGCGACGGTGCACAAAAAATAGAATGAAACTCGACTTTGCGCGTGACTTTATGAAAAGTTTATCACCGTCACTTTCTTTTGAGAAACCATGCTCATACGACATTCCATGGGCTAATACGTTCGGAATGACCAGTATTTTAAATTTTCGAGACGGTGCACGAAAAACCGATCGAAACTCGACTTTGCATAATGTTTATGACTGTCATATTTTACATGAAACCGTGCTCATACGATTTCCCATGGGCTAATACGTTGGGAATGACCAGTATTTTGATTTTCCCAAATGATGCATGAAAAACGGATCGAAACTCGACTTTGAGGCAACTTTGTGCAAAGTTTATAACTATCACGTTTTTTTGCGAAACCAAGCTCGTACGACTTCCCATGGGCTAATACATTGGGAATGGCCAATATTTTGATTTTCTGAGATGGTGCATGAAAATCTGATCGAAACTCGATTTTGCATGTTTGAGTTGATGACAGTCTTTTTTTTTTGCGAAACCGTGCTCATACGAGTTCCCATGTGCTAATATGTTAGGAATAGCCAGTATTTTGAATTTATGATACGGTGCATAAAAAATCGATCGAAACTCGACTTTGCGTGCGACTTTAGGCAAAGTTTATGACCGTCGCATTTTTTCGTGAAACCGTGCTCAAATGACTTCCCGTTAGCTAAGACATTGGGAATGGGCAGTACTTTGAATTTTTGAGATGGTGCACGAAAAACTGATCGAATCTCGACTTTGCACGTGAATTTGCACGTACTTTGCATAAAGTTTATGACCGCCACATTTTTTTGCGAAACCGTGCTCGTACAACTTCCCATGGGCTAATACGTTGGGAAGGACGAGTATTTTAATTTTCTGAATTGATGCATGAAAAATTGGTCGAAACTCGACTTTGCACATGACTTTGTGTAAAGTTTATGCTATCACGTTTTTTCATGAAACCAAACTTGTACGATTTCCATGGGCTAATACGTTGGGAACGACCAATGTTTTGATTTTTCGAGATGGTGCTTGAAAATCCTATCGACTCGATTTTACATGTTTGACTTTATGACAGACGCTTTTTTTAGCAAAACCATGCTCGTATGACTTCCCATGGGCTAATACATTAGGAATGGCCAGTATTTTGAATTTTTGATACAGTGCATGAAAAACCGATCGAAACTCGACTTTGCGTGCAACTTTCAGCAAAGTTTATGACCATCACATTTTTTCGTGAAACCATGTTTGTATGACTTTCCATTGGCTAATACGTTAGGAATGGCCAGTATTTTGAATTTTCTAGATGGCGCATAAAAAATCGATCGAATCTTGACTTTACGCGCGACTTTACGCAACGTTTATGACCATCACGTTTTTTCGTGAAACCGTGCTCGTACGACTTCCCACGGGCTAATACGCCAGTATTTTGAATTTTTGAGATGGTGCATGACAAACCGATCAAAACTCGACTTTGCGCAAAAGTTTATGACCGTCGTGTTTTTTTGTCAAACTGTGCTCGTACGACTTCCCTGTTGGGAAACCACAGCGGGTGCATCACTTGCGCAGTGGAAGTCAAAACAAAAACTGGTTTACCACGCAGATCGAATCATCATGCAAAAGATTGTTGTCGCGAGAAAAATCATAAAAATCGACAAACCACGATGTGTGAGATTTTGATTTTACCTAGGGAGATCGTATATCCCTGTATTCCAGATCCGGATGGAGAAGATGTAGGAGGTCAAGCGTCCTCCTCTCTAGCGGTATCCACACGATGGGTCTCTGCAGCGAAACTCCTCCAATCTGATCTTGCAACTCTTGGTCAGAGGGAGGGAGGAGAACAAGAGGTGGTGGCTAAAGCTGCAGGCTATCAACCATGAGTCTCCCCTCCTATTTATAGAGAGCCACCAAAACCCTATGGCTCCTTAGTGGGTATTCGATCTCCATCTAATGACCCACTAACCTTGCATAATTGAATCTCTCTCCAATAATCTCCTTAGGCCATAATTGGGCCTTAATCAAGGAGCCCATCATCATAGGGTCTCATCTAATGAGAATAGGGACTAATTGGATCTTCATCCAATCCTCTATTCGCTAAAGCATCCACCATATGTGTGTGACCCTCTAGGCCCGATACCGAGCTGGCCGTGAGTCACTCCCATCAGAACTCCTTCTGATATAGTGAATTTTTATCCCCATAATAATTCACTCGACTCATCGACTATGGACGTACTAGGCCAATACGCCATAGTCCCAGACGGTACAGCGGAGATCAAATTCATCGGACCTGTCTGTCCACAGTTACCATGTATCTATAATCCCTCATTCAAATAATATCCCAGAGATCATATATTGGACATGGTACTATCAGGTCACATACGGAATCAGTTTATCTTGCTCTATTTGGATTCTACCGGAGAATCTGAATGACCCTAGCCAGGGATTTGTCTGAGCAAGCACATATGAGATATTCCTCTCGTGATACCGAGAGTGGATAATCCTCTATTGACACTCAATTGCGTTCATAAGGTTAGCTACCGATCCCAATAACCAGCTGTACCAGATTTGGAACTTTCCAAACCTACAAGTCTGGCGTCAAAGAAAGGAGGACATATAAGGCATCCTTGGTGTCTCAAGTCTAAGGACCAGATACACAACTGGAACTATGGAATCGCTGTCTAACATTAGGTATCATTAACCATATAGCATTCCATAAGTGGATCAATTAGTGAACTCATTCTCCAATGAGCACCTGTACTATATCCTTAGTGTCTCCACAGAAGTGCCTATGAGACCAATCGCCTCCATCATATGGACAAGTATATAGTACACTGATCTGTTCGATTATCTCACTGTCCCTCTTGGGTAATCTATGACCGGGATTATTTAGGATCTATGTTTAAAGGTGAATCGATCTCATTATCGTGATCTCATCACGATCCGACTCCCATTGCACAGAACCAAGGTCATCACAATATACATGTAACAGATAATGTGAGAATATGCCAATATTAATCATAAGCAAAAAGATCATACAGCGTGTCACACATGCCATCACTCACGCGATTGGCTTGCAGGGCACCTGTA
This sequence comes from Ensete ventricosum, assembly GCA_029747655.1. NCBI lineage: Eukaryota > Viridiplantae > Streptophyta > Magnoliopsida > Zingiberales > Musaceae > Ensete > Ensete ventricosum. Next base: position 33,752,126 of record JAQQAF010000001.1, on the reverse strand, counting down.
ACCAGCATTCCCAAGGGTTAATACGTTGGGAATAGCTAGTATTTTGAATTTTCGAGATGGTGCACGAAAAATTCGATCGAAATCGACTTTGCGTGCGACTTTGCGCAAAGTTTATGATTGTCATATTTTTTTGTGAAACTGTGCTCGTACGACTTCCCATGGGCTAATACGTTGGGAATGGCTAGTATTTTGAATTTTTGAGATATTGCATAAAAAATCGATCAAAGAAAACTCAACTTTGCACGTAACTTTGCGTAAAGTTATTGACCGTCGTATTTTTTCAGGAAATCGTGCTCGTACAACCTCCTATGGGCTAATATGTTGGGAATGACCAGTATTTTAAATTTTTGAAATGGTGCACGAAAAACTGATCAAAACTCAACTTTGTGCGCGACTTTGGGTAAAGTTTATGACCGTCGTATTTTTTTCACGAAATCATGCTTCTACGACTTCCCATGGGCTTACGTTGGGAATGACCAATTTTTTGAATTTTCGAGACGGTGCATGAAAAATCGATCGAAACTCGACTTTATGCGCGACATTGTAGAAAGTTTATGACCGTCACATTTTTTTTAGAAACCGTGCTCATACAACTTCCAAATACGTTGGGAATGGCCAGTATTTTGAATTTCCAAGATGATGCACGAAAAACCGATCGAAACTCGACTTTGCGTAAAGTTTATAACCATCACATTTTTCGCAAAACCGTGCTCGTATAACTTCCCATCAGCTTATAAGTTGGGAATGACCAGTATTTTAATTTTCCGAGATGATGCATGAAAAACCGGTCGAAACTCAACTTTGTGCGTGACTTTGTGCAAAGTTTATGACTATCACATTTTTTGGCGAAACTGTGCTCGTACGACTTCCCATGGGCTAATACGTTGGAAATACCAATATTTTGATTTTTCGAGATGGTGCATGAAAATCCGATCGAAACTCGATTTTGGGTGTTTGAGTTTATGACAGTCGTGTTTTTTTTGCGAAACTATGCTCGTATGACTTCCCATGGGCTAGTACGTTAGGAATGGCCAGTATTTTGAATTTCCGAGAGGGCGCACGAAAAATCGATCGAAACTTGACTATGCGCGTGACTTTACTCAAAGTTTATAACCATCGTGTTTTTACGTGAAACTGTGCTTGTACAACTTCCCATAGGTTAATACGTTGGGAATGACCAGTATTTTGAATTTATGAGATGGTGCATGAAAAATCGATCGAAACTCAACTTTTCGTGCGACTTTGCGATCGTTCTGTGGTGATTTCAGACGTGGAAGGACGATGATCGCTTCTGCAATCGGCGATTTCAGGCGTGGAATGACGGTGGTCACTTCTTCTATCGACGATTTCAGTCATGGAAGGACAGTGGCTCCTTCTCCCCTAGGCGCGGGACGACCTTTAGGACAAGAAATGATGGCGGCTGCGCTGTGATTGGTGTTAGGTTCATTGCTGCTATGTGATCCTATGATAAATCAGGCATGGAAAGGACGACGACTACTTCTATGATCTGCGATTGAGGCATGGGAAGGCTGGTGTCTTCTTCTCCCCTAGGCGGCTGACGGTCTCTGGGGCGAGAGATGGTTCCTCACCATGCATGCGAGCGGCCAGACGTGGCACTCTACTTTGCATGTCGTTCCTCTGTTCCAGCGAGATGTTCCTCCGCTGGTTGCTTCACAGTGGGATGCCCCTCTCCAGTACCCGCTCATTCCTTCACAGTGGGAGCATTCGCACTGGGAGAGGGATCTCCAGCAGCCGTTGGTTTCTTCACAGTGGGAGAGTTCACAACGGGAGAGGGATGCTCCTCTCCAACAGCCGTTGGTTCCTTCACAGCAGAGGTGATGCTCCTCTCCAGTACCCGCTCATTCCTTCACAATGGGAGCATTCGCACTGGGAGAGGGATCTCCAGCAGCCGTTGGTTTCTTCACAGTGGGAGAGTTCACAACGGGAGAGGGATGCTCCTCTCCAACAGCCGTTGGTTCCTTCACAGCGGAGGTGATGCTCCTCTCCAGCAATCGCTGGTTTCTTCACAGCGGGAGAGAGATGCTCCTCCCTAGTGGCCTAGGCTGGTTTCACAGCGGGATATTCCTCCGTTGGTTTCTTCTTGACGGGATGCTCCTTCGACGAATCAGGCCAGAGGTCACTCATGCTCTAGATCACGACCTCCTGCTCCCATTTCCTGAGATCCTCGGCCTTAGAGTAGCCTCTTTAAGGCTCCAGTTGGTAGTCCGGATCTTCGACTAGATTTTTTTGTTCCAGAAGTACAGGCTGATCAGAAGATTATTGTGTATGAGACTGGTGATTTTGCCAAACTGATTGAGATATGGTCCATGGTGATTGTTGGTTACATGGTTGGACTCAGATCATCTTTTTTTCCGTTATCCTCATTCATCAGGACTCGATGGGGAATATCAGCATTGGGTCTTCATATGTTGGAGAACGGATTCTTTATGTGCAAGCTCTACTCTGAAGAAGATTTACAATAGGTCCTTTTTTTGGACTATCCGTGGTCATCCAATGATCTTACGACGTTGGGCACCTACTGTGCGACTGGAGTTAGACAGTCTACAATCTATCCTAATATGGGTTTCTTTCCATGGACTTCCGCTACATCTCTGGGGTCGTGTTTTATTGCTTTGCAGCACCCTGGGACAGTCATTGTATATTGATAAGGCAACAGCTTTGCAAACGAGATTGGCTTTTGCCAGAGCCTGTGTAATGGTTTCTTCCGATGAAGATCTACCTAATGAAGTTTTTTACTGTGATCATGATGGGAGCATTTGAGAGGTGAAAGTTTCATATTCTTCGAAGCCACAACTATGTAGGGTTTGTCTATCTTTTGGTCATGCAAATGATGCTTCCCAGTAGCCTTCACAAAAAATCACACAAGTCTACCGACCATGTCAAGAGCCTTAGCATGGGGTCGCTACTACTATTCCGAGCATTGATACTCAAGGCAAGTCCCCTCCAGTGCCAACAGTGACGGTGGCAGAGAAGATGAACGAGCACTCTGACTCGTTGGGGCAACGACACGAACAGGAGAAAGACAAGTGAGCACTTTCATCTTTTCCTATATATCAGAAACTTCCACTATAGGGGCTTCCCATGGTTCTCACTCCCCAATAACGACCTCGCCTTCATGAATCATTCTTTCAGATAATCAGAAAATTGCATCTCAACAACCTCTTGTGAACCCAGACATTGCACCTCAGTAAACTCATCACGTTTTGACACATCCCGCTATTCAGGATTTTTTTTTTTGGTAAATAAAGATAATATATTATGTATAAGGTTTGTACAAAGTTGCTTTGTCTACAAAAGTCATAAACTAAAGCTTGAAGTCTCTTAGTGTAGTCGAGAAGATTGCACCCTGATACCGGGAAGGGAGAAAGAGGAATGGATTTCAGATAGAAACGATAATACCCGAAAGTTGAGTTGTAGGAAACCAACAAACTCATAACACAACTTGCACAAAATAGTTAAAGATAGTTCACCACCAGGTTTAAAATCGTAAGAGGATACAGAAAGTTCACCACCTCAAGGAAATTAAACAGGGATGCAGAACTAAAATAAAAAGACTCACCACTCAAGGACGCATCCAAAAGATACAGAGTTTTAGAGACTCCAAAGAGCTTCTGCAAATACAATCAACTATCCAAAAAGTTATTTTTAACCCTAAAATATCAAAGTAAGTACTAGAGCATGAAACATCCCTTCATGCATAGGAAACTATAACATAATGCTTCACATCTGTCAACTAATCCCTTTATGCATTCCTTGATCATGAAGAAAGGCATCTTGAAATAGTTGTAACTTTGTCCAAGGAATATGCTCATGAGCTATAAATTGAGTAGGTTGGGTTAAAAATTCTGAAAAATTAGACACTCCCATGTTAATCTCCCCTGGTTGAAAAAGACTTGTTCTCAAGTCTTCATTTGTTTGATCACCATAATAAGGAATTAAATCAGCCACATTGAATGTTGATGATACCCCATATTCTTCAGGGAGATCAATCTCATAAGCATTCTCTCCAATTTTGTAAGCACTTTGAATGGACCATCAGCCTTTGGTTTCAACTTCCCAAATTTTCCTGGTGGAAACCTCTCCTTGCTTAGATGAATCCAAACCAGATCACCTGCATTAAACCTCATTTGCTTTCTATGTTTGTTAGCTACTTGCATGTACCTTTCATTTTGCTTTTCAATGGTTGCTTTAACATCGTCATGCAGCTTCTTTATCTATTTAGCCCTCTCGTTAGCAACTCCACTAAATTGCTTATTCGTAGAATGAGGGACTAAGTTCAAAGGACCAGCAGGATTAGCACCATAAAAAACCTCAAAATGACTCTTACCAATGGTATGATGCATGGAACGATTGTAAGCAAACTCAATTTGTGGAAGAATGAGGTCCCATTGCTTAATATTCTTGCCAACATAGCTTCTAAGTAAGTTTTCCAAGCTTCTATTTGTTACCTCTGTTTGCCCATCGGTTTGTGGATGATGAGAGCTACTGAAATTCAAAGACGTACCCAGTTTCCTCTATAGGGTCCTCCAAAAATGGCTAAGAAATTTTGAATCTCGATCAGACACCATAGTTCTTGGAATGCCATGCAATCTAACAATCTCCTTGAAGTACAAATCAGCAATATGAGATGCATCATTTGATTTATGGCAGGGAACAAAATGAGACATCTTTGAGAATTTGTCAACCACAACTATGATAGAATCTTTGTTCCTTTGAGTTCTCGATAGTCCCAAGACAAAATCAAGACTCACATCCTCCCATGGAGCATTAGGCACCGGCAATGGAGTCTACAAACCTGAATTTTGTCCTCTTGTTTTTGCCAAGTGACACACTCTGCATTGCTTTACAAATCTCACCACATCTCTGAACATCTTAGGCCAATAGAAATTTGATTGAATAAGAGCTAGAGTTTTGTCCCTACCAAAATATCCTCCCAAAGCACCACCATGAGCTTCAGCTAAAATTACATGTCTCAAAGAACAAGATGGAACACATAGCTCGAAAAAGAAATCCACCAAAGATAGTAAATTGCTGAAAAGAACCTGATTTGCAATTCTGCCATATTGAGTTGAAATCCACATCATTCTGATAGAGATATTTGAATGTCTCAAATCCAACTACTTTGACTCCCATGGCTGATAATAAATAATGTTTTCGGCTCAATGTATCGGCAACTACATTTTAAACACCAGATTTATGTTTGATTATGAAGTTATAAGATTGCAAGAACTCCACCTAAGTTGCATGCCTCTTGTTTAGCTTGTGTTTGTGATTAATAAACTTCAATGCCTCATGATCAGAATATAAAACAAATGGCTGGGCAAGAAGATATTGACTCTAATGAGATAAAGCTCGATAAATGACATAGAACTCCTTGTCGTAGGTAGAATATTTCCTCCTTGTATCATTCAGCTTCTCACTAAAAAAGGCAATGGGCTTTGATTCTTTACTCAAAACAACACCAATTCCCACATTGGAGGCATCACATTCAACCTTAAACACTTTGTCAAAATTGGGTAATACCAAAATAGGAGCTTCGGTCACCTTTCTTTTTAATAGCTCAAAAGCTTTATCAGCCTCATTAGTTTATCCATTTGAATTTATCACATTTCAGGCATTCGGTGATTGGAGCAATAATTGAGCTGAAACCCTTGATGAATCTTATGTAAAAGGAAGTTAAACCATGGAAACTCCTCACATCATACAATGAAGTCGGTGTTGACCAGTTAAGAATAGCTTCTACCTTACTTTGATCCATCATGATTCTATCTTTTGAAACAACATATCCAAGAAACACTACACTATGAGTAAAAAAGTCACACTTCTTCAGATTAGCATAAAGTTTTTGCTGCCTCAAAATAAGAAAAATCTTCTTAAGATGATTTATATGTTCTTCCTCACTTTTGTTGTACACCAATATGTCATTAAAATAAACTACAACAAAAGTTCCAATGCATGCCTTAGTATATGATTCATAAATCTCATGAAAGTACTAGGAGCATTAGATAACCCAAATGACATAACCAACCATTCATACAAGCCTTCTCTAGTTTTAAATGTTGTTTTCCACTTATCTCCAGACCTCATTCTTATTTGGTGATAGCCACTCCTCAAGTCAATTTTAGAGAAAATAGAAGCACCATATAATTGATCAAGTAAATCATCTAACCTTGGAATGGGAAAACGATAGTCAATAGTGATTTTGTTGATGGCACGACTGTCCACACACATTCTCCAAGAACCATCTTTCTTAGGCTCCAGTAAGGCTGGAACAGCACAAGGACTCATACTTTCCCGAATCAATCCCTTTTTCACTAATTCATCTACTTGCCTTTGAAGTTCTTTATGCTCCTTGGGACTCATTCGATAAGCTGCCTTGTTAGATAGGATAGCCCCCAGAATAAGATCAATATGATGTTGGATGTCTCTTAATGGTGGAAGACCATATGGAATCTCTTCTAGTGTAATGTCTTGAAACTCCTCCATGATTGGTTTCATTTGTGTCGGTGGCTCATTGTGATGTTCATTCTCTTCTACAACCACTAGGGCCAAAATATCACTACCCCTTTCCAATTCACCCTTACATTCACCATAGGACATAAAAGCACTAACTTCCTTCTTAGGTGCATTGATTTCAGAAGGTTCTAATGGAGCTAAAATAATCTTCTTTTCATTCACCTTAAAAGAATAAGTATATTTATAGACATCATACAATACCCTCCTATCATAATGCCAAGGTCTGCCCAATAATAAATGACAAGCATCCATAGGAGCAACATCACACCATACTTCATCTTTGTAGTACTTGCTAATAGAAAATGGAACTAAACATCTTTTAGTTACTTTGATGTCATTTTTCTTTTGCAGCCAACATAATTGGTAAGGATGTGGATGAAGGATTATCTCCAACTTTAGCTTCTGCACCATCTCGAAAGATACCACATTCTCAAAGCTGCCACTATCAATGATCACCAAGCACACCTTGTCATTAGAGGTACATTTAGTATAAAACACATTCTTTCTCACCCAACTTTCATCCTCAGCCATATAAGATACTTGTAAGCTACGTTGTAACACAATAGATAAACCACGATCAACATAAGTAATCTTTTCCTCATCATCATCAGATTTTTGTTCGTCATTGGCTTCATTTCCTTCTTCGTCACTATGTTCTTCAACTAATGTAACAATCCTCCTATTTGGACAGTCTGAAGTAATATGCCCAAAACCATGACACTTGAAGCATTTTCGACCATTAAGTGTAGAAGACTTTGGTGGTAGTTTACTGCTGATTGATCCTTTACTCTTCTCTTGCCCTTTCGGTACTACTTTACTTTGGGGAGTAGGCTTAGAATTTTCTCCTCTCGTATAGCTATCTTTCACTCCATATCGAGAACCCTTTTCAAACTTTTGTTGTTTCTCCACTTTTAAAGCCAGCTTACTCACATCATTTAAAGTCCAATACGGTTGGAGTTGAGCAACTTTGGCAATCTCATATTTCAGACCTCCAAGGTATCTTGCAATGGTTTGTTCTTCTGGTTCCATAAGCTCTCCTTTTAACATAAGATTATCGAACTCTACTGTGTACACATCCACACTAAGATTTTTTTGCTTAAAATCATGGATTTTGAGAAAGATTTCTTGCTTATAGTTGTCAGGTAAGTATTTTCTTTTCAGCTCCCTTTTCATTTTCTCCCATGATCTGATTTTACTCTTTCCCTCACGTTCTCTTTGCTTCTTCAAATTTTCCCACCAAAAAGATGTATTTCTTCTGAGTTTTAGTGCCACGAACTTTACCTTCTTTTGTTCTGGTGGTTTATGAAAATAAAAAATTCATTCCACTGTATTAAGCCAATAAATAAAGTCGTCAACATTGATTTTCCCTTCAAACTCCGGAATATCCAACCTTATGTTGTATTTGTTCTGCCATTTATCTCGGTCTTTATGTCTTGTCTGAAATATTTGAAACTCCCTTGGGTAAGATGGCGAATCATTATCAGAATCATACATTTGGCCAACATTTTTATGCTTATTATTTTTGTTCCGAAGTTCTTCAATAATTTTATTTCTTTCTTGTAGACTATGTAACAAACTTTGTAGTTGCAACTTCAAGGATTCAACGTCATCTTCATGTCCACTACCTTCACTAACTGTATCTTTTCCATTCCGCCTTGCCTTGATCTCTAGCCTTAAGCTCTGATACCAAACTGATACCGGGAAGCGAGAAAGAGGAATGGATTTCGAAAAGAAACGAGAATATCCGAAAGTTGAGTTGTAGGAAACCAACAAACTCAGAACAAACACAACTTGCACAAAAAAGTTAAAGATAGTTCACCACTAAGTTTAAAATCACAAGAGGATACAGAAAGTTCACCACCTCAAGAAAATCAAACAGGGATACAAAACTAAAATCAAAAGACTCACCACTCAAGGATGCATCCAAGAGATACAGAGTTTTAGAGACTCCAAAGAGCTTCTGCAAATACAATCAACTATCTAAAAAGTTGTTTTCAACCCTAGAATATCTAAAATAAGTACTAGAGCAAGAAACATCCCTTCATGCATAGGGATCTATAAATGCTTCACATCTGCCAACTAACTTTAAATCTTCACATCTGTCAATTAACCCCTTTATGCATTCCTTGGTCATGAAGAAAGGTATCTTGAAATAGTTGTAACTTTGTTCAAGGAATATGCTCATGAGCTGTAAATTGAGTGGGCTGGGTTAAAAATTTTGGAAAATTAGACACTCCCGTGTCAGAAAGTACCCAGATTCCTGGGTACGGGTGGTTCAACCGCCCAGCCTGGGTGGGTCAGGTACCATCAGCTGCCCGAAAGCCTGGGCAGCATTGGTACACCCGTCGCTCACCGACGGTTTACCCGCCAGAATTTCTACAAAAATGGTTCCCTCCACCGACGGTTTACATTCACCATAGGACATAAAAACACTAATTTCCTTCTAAGGTGCATTGATTTCAAAAGGTTGTAGTGGAGCTAAAATAATATTCTTTTTATTCACCTTAAAAGAATAAGTATGTTTATAGCCATCATACAATACCCTCCTATCATAATGTCAAGGTGTGCCCAATAATAAATGACAATCATCCAAAGGAGCAACATCACACCATACTTCATCTTTGTAGTACTTGCTAATATAAAATGGAACTAAACAACTTTTAGTTACTTTGATGTCATTTTCCTTTTGCAGCCAACATAATTGGTAAGGATGTGGATGAGGGATTGTCTCCAACTTTAGCTTCTGCACCATCTCGAAAGATACCACATTCTCAAAGCTGCCACTGTCAATGATCACCAAGCACACCTTGCCATTATAGGTACATTTAGTATGAAACACATTCTTTCTCACCCAACTTTCATCCTCAGCCACATAATATACTTGTAAGCTACGTTGTAACATAATAGATAGACCACGATCAGCATAAGTAACATCTTCCTCATCATCATCAGATTTTTGTTCGTCATTGGCTTCATTTCCTTCTTCGTCACTATATTTTTCAACTAATGTAACAATCCTCCTTTTTGGACAGTCTGAAGCAATATGCCAAAAACGATGACACTTGAAGCATTTTCGACCATTAGGTGCAGAAGACTTCGGTGGTAGTTTGCTGCTGATTGATCCTTCACTCTTCTCTTGCCCCCTCGGTACTACTTTGCATTGGGGAGTAGGCTTAGAATTTTCTCCTCTCGTATAGCTATCTTTCAATCCATATCGAGAACCCTTTTCAAACTTTTATTGTTTCTCCACATTTAAAGCTAGCTTACTCACATCATTTAAAGTCTAATACGGTTGGAGTTGAACAACTTTGGCATTCTCATATTTCATATCTCCAAGGTATCTTGCAATGGTCTGTTCTTCTGGTTCCATAAGCTCTCCTTTTAACATAAGATTACCAACTCTACTGTGTACTCCTCCACACTAAGATTTTTTTGCTTAAAATCATAGATTTTCAGAAAGATTTCTTGCTTATAGTTGTCAGGTAAGTACTTTCTTTTCAGCTCCCTTTTCATTTTCACCCATGATCTGATTTTACTCTTTCCCTCACGTTCTCTTTGCTTCTTCAGATTTTCCCACCAAAAAGATGTATTTCTTCTAAGTTTTAGTGCCATGAGCTTTAGCTTCGTTTGTTCTGGTGGTTCATGAAAATAAAAAATTCTTTCCACATAAGCCAATCAATAAAGTCGTCAACATTGATTTTCCCTTCAAACTCCGTAATTTCCAACCTTATGTTGTATTTGTTCTGTCATTCATCTCGGTCTTTACATCTTGTCTGATATCTTTGAAACTCCCTTGGGTAAGATGGCGAATCATTATCAGAATCATACATTTGGCCAACATTTTCATGCTGATTATTTTTGTTTCGAAGTTCTTCAATAATTTCATTTTTCTTGTGGATTATGTAACAAACTTTGTATTTGCAACTTCAAGTATTCAACGTCATCTTCATGGCCACTACCTTCACCAACTGTATCTTTTCCATTCCGCATTGCCATGATCTCTAGCCTTAAGCTCTAATACCAAACTGATACCGGGAAGGGGGAAAGAGGAATGGATTTCGGAAAGAAACGAGAATACCCGAAAGTTGAGTTGTAGGAAACCAACAAACTTAGAACACAACTTGTACAAAAAAGTTAAAGATAGTTCACCACCAAGTTTAAAATCGCAAGAGGATACAGAAAGTTCACCACCTCAAGGAAATTAAACAAGGATACAGAACTAAAATCAAAAGACTCAGCACTCAAGGATGCATCCAAGAGATACAGAGTTTTAGAGACTCTAAAGAGCTTTAGAGACTCTAAAGAGCTTCTGCAAATACAATCAACTATCCAAAATGTTGTTTTCAACCCTAGAATATCAAAATAAGTACTAGAGCATGAAACATCCATTCATGCATAGGGAACTATAACATTAAATGCTTCATATCTGCCAACTAACCCCTTTATGAATTCCTTGGTCATGAAGAAAGGCATCTTGAAATAGTTATAACTTTGTCCAAGGAATATACTCATGAGTTGTAAATTGAGTGCGCATACCATATATTAATATTAGTTCCAGAAGAGATCACATAAGAAATGTTGTTACTTAGCCACCTCCTTGCCTTTAGAATTTCTTTCCAAGCAGTAGAATGAGATGTTCTTGTCAAGTTAAGCCATTCTATAAGGTGATTAATGAAATATTTGTCAAGTTGAGTCATAGTTTTTTAGCAGCAGAATAAGAAAACTGCTAACCGTTCCTGATTAATCAAATATCTGTCAAGTTGAGCCATAATTTCTTTCTTTTGCATATCCAAGAAGAATAATCACAAGCAAAATAGAGATGGTCTACACTTTCTTTCTTTTGCATACACAAAGAGCACCGATTTACAATATAAATACCTCTTTGCTGCATATTGTCTATCGTACGAAGTTTGCCAAGAAGGGCCTGTCATGTACATAAGGAATGTCGCAATGAGCATGGTCTATCCCATGTCCAACTACTTGGGATCCATTTGTTGTTTCATTGTATAATTTGGTTACATGCAGATATAGCACTAAATTTGCCATTATAATGAAGCCAAATAAGCATATCTGAAGAGTTATTCTTGATCAGAATAGGCCTAATAGCCGGCCAAAGTGATAACATGTCAAGGGAGGTAGGGTTGGGAAGACACTATGTACCATTGTTAATGAATTCAGAAACCCTCCAATCTTTGGAAGCCCCTAGATCCTATCATACTCTATCACCAAATAACTGAAATATACTTTTCTCATTCACCTAAGGGTCATACCACATATTAATATTGGTTCCCGAAGAGATCACATAAGAAATATTGTTACCTAGCCACCTCCTTGCCTTCAGAATTCCCTTCCTAGCAGTAGAATAAGTTATTTTTTGGATGCTTCCCAGATTGATTCCTTGGTTAGGTACCTAGCAAAACCCATTATGACCATAAGGAAGACTTGTTTTGTAAAATATCCCACAATTATTTTACAATACAAGCTTTATTCCAATCTCTAATATGTCGTAGATTCAGCCCCCCTTCATCCTTCGATTTGTAAATGTTGCCCCAATTCGCCATGGATGGGCATTGTCTTACCATCTGTGCCATTCTAAAAGATGTTCATAAGTAATTTATCAATATCGTGGAGAAGCGCGAAAAGTAGAAAGAATGCATGAGACCAATAAATTGAATAAGAAATCAACATAGATCGAATAAGTTCAAGTCGTCCAACTTTAGAAAGAAGCCTATTTTTTCAAGAGGAAATTCTATTCTTAATTTTTTGTAGGATAGGCTGACAAGAGACTTTGTTGATTCCAATGGATATAAGTGGGAGACCCAAATAAGGAACCGATAAACTTCCTTCAGATACTCCCAAAGTTTGAGCAATATAGTCCTTATCGTCAATGCAAGCACCCACATATACTTTGCTCTTTGCATGGTTTAGCTTAAGACCAGAAACTACACCAAATTCATTAAGAATATCTGCTAGATTACTCATAGACACTGGATCATCCCGAAGGAAGATAATAAGGTCATCAACAAATGTTATGTGAGAGATATAAACAGAACCATAATATGGTTGGTACCTTAATTTTGCTATTGAAAACTGCCTCTTCCAACATACAACTAAGCCCTTCCATTGCAATGGTAAAAAGATAAGGAGATAGTGGATCGCTTTGCCGGATGCCATTCTTACTCCCGAAGAAGCCAATAGGTGAATCATTAAAGAGAATATAAAATATTAGAGTTTCCAAGCAACATTGAATCCATTTAATCAGGTGCTAAGGGAAGCCCATATTATGGAGCATCGTGTAAATAAAATGCCTATTAATTGAGTCAAAGGCCTTTCATAAATTAGCTTTAAAACATATCTTTTTTCCCTCTTGTTTTTGAGTGCAAATCCTTAACCAAATCATAGCAAGAAGGACATTATGATGAATACTCCTCCCTTTAAGAAAAGCAGACTGATTAGGACTAATGACCTTGTTCATAACCTTTTGTTGTCTATCTGTCAGCACCTTAGAAATAACCTTATAAATAAATTTGCACAGTGAAATAGGACAATAATTCTCCAATGAATCAGCTCCATCATTCTTGTGCACTAAAGAAATAAAACTGCAATTCATTTCTTTAAGGATATGACCTGAGGAGAAAAAATGTCGACAAGCTTTATGACATCGTTGCCTACAATAGACCATGCAATTTGATAAAACTCAGCTAAAAATCCTTCTGGACCAGGGCTTTTGTGCTTTGGGGACTTAAATGACTCTCACAATTTCATCATCCGTTATTGGGGCATTAAGAAGAGAGAGAGCTTCAGAATCAAGTCGTCTTGTGGGCCCAACATGAATACTATTAGGCTGCTCCTCCTGATTGAGTAAGGAATAAAAAAATTACTTGGTGTAATTTTTAACCTCATACAAATCCTCAATAAGATTACCATCTATACCTTTATATTTTTTTGATGTGATTAGTGGCCCTTCTAGTAGCAATAACAGCATAGAAAAACTTAGTATTTGAATCCCTTAGAGTAAGCCAATGCTGTCGAGACTTCTGTTTCAAAAAGCATTCCTCCTGCTTCAAAGCTTGCATAAAGTTATTTCTAGCGGCAGCCTCTTTGTATATAAGATTCGCATCCAGAGGCTAAAGATTTAGCTCGCTTTGTACTGCCTTAAATTTTTTCTTGCATAACTAAACCATATTGGTGATATTTCCAAATGTAGTTGAATTCCACTCCTTAAGTACGTACTGCTTGGCTTGCTTTTAGTTTTTGACATAGGATGTAAGGGGGAGAACCAAACACATTAATGTTCCAAGCTAACTTGATAACTTCGAAGAACTGAGGGTGAGTACTCCACATATTAAAAAATCTAAAAGGTTTCTTATCGCTAGGTATTGCTTTATCTGCGTGTATATGCATGATAGAGTGATTCGAAAATAATTTAGCACCATACTCAAGAAGTGAATCTGGAAAAACTGCTAACCATTCCTGATTAATCAAATATCTATCAAGTCGAGCCATAATTTTTCTGTCAGCAGCACTTTGATTATTCTATGAGAACCAATCACCTACATATTTCATGTCAGTCAATGCAGCAGTATCTATACAATCATTAAAACTTTGAAGTTGACATTCGGAAAGCACTCTACCCCCACTTTTTCATTTGTGTATCTGATAGTATTGAAGTCACCGAGAACGATCCAAGGTACTGTGGGATAACTATTTGCAATGCTAACCAGATCACACCCGCCATATAGCATGCCTGTTAGACATACTGTTTGAAGTGTAAATACCAGTAATATTGAATTGAATCTAGTCTGTTTATCCTCTGCCTTAAGATGAATGAATTGATTAGTAGCAGAAATAAACCAAGTAGTAACAAGGTTAGGATGCCATAAGACCCAAACTCGACCATAAATATTCTGAGAACCATTAGTAAAAAGTTATACTTCAAGCCATATTAAATTCTTCTAAACTCGAACATGATGAGTTTTAATTTTTGTTTCCACAAGAATAACAATATCATATGCAGCAGATCGAATTATTCTATTGAGCTCCCGACATTTCTCTGGCTTATTAAGTCCATAAACATTCCAACAGATTATTTTCATCATTACTAGATAGAAGAAAGAGCAAGCGACTTTGGGAGGACATTACCATCCTTTTTTTTATCTTTTGATTTTACATGGTCCTCTCGCATAATATCTTTACCCTTGAATCCTTTATTTCTATATTTATCCACCTCATCCACAGCTTGCAAATGTTTAAATTTTTACGTACCTTGAGGCAAGGAGTCCTGAATAGCAGGATGTGTCAAAGCGCAATGAGTTTGGTGAGGTGCAATGTCTTGGTTCACAAGAGGTTGTTGAGATGCAATTTTCTGATTATATGAAGGAATGATTCGTGAAGGCGAGGTCGTTATTGGGGAGTGAGAACTATGGGAAGCTCCTATAGTGGAAGTCTCTGATATAATAGGAAAAGATGAAAGTCTTGACTTGTCTTTCTCCTGTTCATGTCGCTGCCCCAACGAGTCAGAGTGCTCATTCATCTTCTCTACCACAATCACTGTTGGTACTAGAGTATCATTGCTCGAAATAGTGGTAGCGACCCCATGATGGGGCTCTTGACGTGGTCGATAGACCTTTGTGATTTTTTGTGAAGGCTACTGGCAAGCACCATTTGCATGTACAAAAGATAGACAAACCTTGCATCAAGATCATGGTAAAAAACTTCATTCGGTAGTTCCTCATCAAAAGCAACCATTACACAGGCTCGGACAAAAGTCAATCTCGTTTGCAAAGCTATTGCCTTATTAATATACAATGGCTGTCCCAGGTGCTGCAAAGCTTTGCAATAAAACGACGACCCCAGAGATGTAGCGGAAGTCCATGGAAAGAAACTCATATTTGGGATAGACTGTAAACTGTCTAACTCTAATCGCACATCAGGTGCCCAACGTTGTAGGATTATTGGATGACCACAGATAGTCTAAAATCCTTCCAGGATCTATTGTAAATCTTCTTCAGAGTAGAACTTGCATATAAAGAATATGTTCTCCAACATATGAAGATCAAATGTTGATATTCCCCATCGAGTCCTGATTAATGAGGATAATGGAAAAAAGGATGTTATGAGTCCAACCACGTAGCCCACAATTGCCATGGACTATGTCTCAATCAGTTCGTCAGGATCAACAGTCTCATATACAACAATCTTCTGATTAGCCTATAGTTCTGGAGAAAAAAAATCCAGTCGAAGATCCGGACTACCAATTGGAGCCTTAAAGAGGCTACTCCAAGGCTGAGGATCCCGGGAAATGGGAGCAGGAGGTAGTGATCTAGAGCGTGAATGACAACTGGCCTGGTTCTTTGAAGGAGCATCCCACCGAGAAGAAACCAATGGTGGAACATCCTGGTGTGAAACCGGCCTAAGCTGCTGGGGAGGAACCAGCGGCTGCTGGAGAGGAGCATGCCCCTCCTGCTGTGAAGTAACCAGCGTTTACTGGAGAGGAACCAACAGTTGCTGAAGAGGAGCAACCCCCTCCCGATGTGAAGGAACCAGTGGCTATTGGAGAGGGGTGTTCTGCTATGAAGTAACCAGCGGAGGCCGCTGGGAAGAAGCCAGCGGAGGAGCATCCCGCTAGAACAGAGGAGCGGTATACGAAGCTAAGTGCCGCGTCTGGCCGCTCACATCCATGGTGTTTCTCACCCTAGAGACCGCCAACCGCCTAGGGGAGAAGAAGCCACCACCATTCCCACACCTGAATCGCTGATTGCAAAAGTAGTCGTCGCCCTTTCCACACCTGATTTGCCACAGGATCGCAAAGCAGTAGTGAACCCAACACCAATTGCAGCGCAGCCGCCACCGTTTCTCACACTAGAGGTCATCCCGCGCCTAGGGGAGAAGAAGCCGTCGCCCTTCCATGCCTGAAATCGTCGATCGCAGAAGCGATTACTGTCCTTCCACGCCTGGAAACGTCAATCGCAGAAGTGACCACCATCCTTCCACGCCTGAATTCGTCGATCGCAGAAGCGACTGCCATCCTTCCACGCCTGAATTCACCGTAGAACGATTGTAGAGGAGAAATCGCCAAGGGAGCAATCGCCCTCCACTTCCCACTCGTCGTTCGGTAAGGAAAGATGTTGTCGTCCCCAGCACTGATCGTAAGCGCAAGCGTAAGCAGAGCATGAGAGCAAGGGAAAGCTGTCACTTTCCCTTGGGAGAAGCGCCCAAGGGAGAAGCCAACATCCCTCATACGAAACCTCTCGCCCTCACAGGAAAATCAAAATACTGGCCATTCCCAACATATTAGCCCACGGAAAGTCGTACGAGCATGATTTTATGAAAAAACGTGACGGTCATAAACTTTGCATAAAGTTATGCGCAAAGTCAAGTTTCGATCGGTATTTCATGCACCATCTCTAAAATTTAAAATACTAGATATTCCCATCATATTAGCCCATGCATGGGAAGTCGTACAAGCATGGTTTCGTGAAAAAATGTGACGGTCATAAACTTTATGCAAAGTCACGCGCAAAGTCGTGTTTCGATTGGTTTTTCGTGCACTGTCTCGAAAATTCAAAATACTAGCCATTCCCAATGTATTACACATGGGAAGTCGTACGAGCATGGTTTCACGAAAAAATGCGACGATCATAAACGTTGAGCAAAGTCACGTGCAAAGTCAAGTTTCGATCGATTTCTCGTGCACCGTCTC
Organism: Ensete ventricosum; assembly: GCA_029747655.1. Taxonomy (NCBI): domain Eukaryota; kingdom Viridiplantae; phylum Streptophyta; class Magnoliopsida; order Zingiberales; family Musaceae; genus Ensete; species Ensete ventricosum. Next base: position 33,734,887 of record JAQQAF010000001.1, on the reverse strand, counting down.
AGAAATGTAAAATAGTGGCCATTCCCAACGTATTAGCCCATGGGAAGTCGTACGAGCATGGTTTCATGAAAATATTACGACGGTCATAAACTTTGCGCAATGTTGAGTTTGGAACAGTTTTTCATGTACCATCTCCGAAATTCAAAATACTGGCCTTTCCCAACGTATTAGCCCATGGGAAGTCATACGAGCATGTTTTCATGAAAAAATATGACCGTCATAAACTTTACGCAAAGTCGTGTGAAAAGTCGAGCTTCGATCGAGTTTTCGTGCACCATCTCGAAAATTTAAAATACTGGCCATTCCCAACATATTAGCCGTACGAGCATGATTTCACCAAAAAATACGATGGTCATAAACCTTGCGCAAAGTTGAGTTTCGATCAGTTTTTTATGCACTATCTCAGAAATTCAAAATACTGGCCATTCTCAACATATTAGCCCATGGGAAGTCGTACGAGCATGGTTTCATGAAAAAATACAACGGTCATGAACTTTGCCCAAGGTCATGCGCAAAGTCGAGTTTCGATCGATTTTTCATGCAATGTCTTGGAAATTCAAAATACTGGACAATCACAATGTATTAGCCCATGGGAAGTCGTACGAGCACGGTTTCATGAAAAAATACGACGGTCATAAACTTTATGCAAAGTCGAGTTTCGATCATCAGTTTTTCATGCACCATCTCGGAAATTCAAAATACTAGCCATTCCCAATGTATTTGTTACACATGGGAAGTCATACGAGCATGGTCATGCGAAAAAATGAGACGGTCATAAACATTGAACAATGTCGAGTTTCGATCAGTTTTTCATGCACCATCTCGAAAATTAAAAATACTAGCCATTCCCAACGTATTAGCCTATGGGAAGTCATACGAACTTGGTTTCACGAAAAAATGTGATGATCATAAACTTTGTACAAAGTCAAGTTTTGATCGATTTTTCGTGCGTTGTCTCGGATATTCAAAATACTGGCCATTCCCAACGTATTAGACAATGGGAAGTTGTACGAGCACCGTTTCATGAAAAAACGCGACGGTCGTAAACTTTATGCAAAGTCAAGTTTGGCTCGATTTTTCATGCACCGTCTTAAGAATCAAAGTACTGGCCATTCCAAACGTATTAGCCCATGGGAAATTGTATAAGCACGGTTTCGTAAAAAAAGCGATGGTCAAAAACTTTTCGCAAAGTTGAGTTTCGATCAATTTTTCGTGCATCGTCTCGAAAATTTAAAATACTGGCCATTCCCAACGTATTAGCCCATGGGAAGAAGTCGTATGAGCACGATTTTGCGAAAAAATGCGACAATCATAATCTTTGCACAAAGTCGAGTTTCGATTAATTTTTCATGCACCGTCTTAGAAATTCAAAATACTGGTCATTCCCAACGTATTAGCCCATGGGAAGTCGTACGAGCACGGTTTCATGAAAAAATACGATGATCATAAACTTTACGCAAAGGTAGGTTTCGATCGATTTTTCGTGCACCATCGTAGAAATTCAAAATACTGGTCATTCCCAACATATTAGCCCATGGGAAGTCATATGAGCACGGTTTCACGAAAAAACGTGATGGTCATAAACTTTGCGCAAAGTCGAGTTTCGATCGATTTTTCATGCACCATCTCAGAAATTAAAATTACTAGTCATTCCCAACGTATTAGACCATTGGAAGTCGTATGAACACGGTTTCACGAAAAAATACGACAGTCATAATCTTTGCGCAAAGTCGAGTTTCGATCGGTTTTTCGTGCACTGTCTCGGAAATTAAAAATACTGGCCATTCCCAACATATTAGCCCATGGGAAGTCGTATGAGCATGGTTTCGCAAAAAAATGTGATGGTCAAAAACTTTGCGCAAAGTCGAGTTTCGATCAGTTTTTTGTGCACCATCTCAAAAATTCAAAATACTAGCCATTCCCAATGTATTGACCCATGGGAAGTCGTACGACCACGATTTCACGAAAAAATGCGATGGTTATAAACTTTGCGCAAAGTCAAATTTCGATCGATTTTTCATGCACCATCTCAAAAATTAAAAATACTGGCCATTCCCAACATATTAGACCATTGGAAGTCATACGAGCTCGGTTTCACGAAAAAACATGATGATCATAATATTTTTTTGGTAAGTAAAGATAATGTATTTTGTATAAGGTTTGTACAAAGTAGCTTTGTCTACACAAGCCACAGACTAAAGCCTGAAGTCTCTTAGTGTAGTCGAGAAGATTGCACACCACCTAAAAAAGATGGAATGGGCACACTTCATCAAACTCATCTCGAAGAGTAGCACAAGGTCGGCAATAAATAATAAATAAGATGCAATATCTGGACCATCCTGGACTACCTGTGGAAACATCACAATATATAAGCATTGCACCATATAATACACCGGAAAGTCGCGTGCAAAGTCGAGTTTCGATCGGTATTTCATGCACCGTCTCGAAAATTCAAAATACTAGCCATTCCCAACGTATTAGCCCATCAGAAGTCGTACGAGAATGGTTTCGTGAAAAAATGCGACGGTCGTAAACTTTGCGCAACGTTGAGTTTCGATCGATTTTTCGTGCACCTTCTTGGAAATTCAAAATACTGACCATTCCCAACGTATTAGCCTATTGTCACGAACGGTCGTCGCTCAATTGCAACATCGTTCACCCCGCGAACGTTTGGCACTTTTTCTTGTTTGTACATATGTTTGGTAGCTTGTTTTCCCTTGAGTTTATGTGTTTTTACCTAAGAAATGTGAGCATAAGTAGTGTAGAAGGCTGTAGAATGATCGCTCGCTGCACGGAGCCAAAATAGCCCCATTTTTGGGTCTTTTTCATGTGCTGTGGTGACCATTTTGAGTGGTGTGAAATGTCAGTCATTTCAGCACCTTGGAACACCCTGGGTGGCATCGAGCTGCATAGAGTTCCGGGTATATGTCGGGTGTAGGCTTTCATCAACAATTGAACTTATCTTATGTCCGATACCTGGGAACCGTCGTTTGTGGACTTGCGACCATTCTTATAAGCCTCTAAAGTCCTGTTTCGCTCTCTTTCTCTCTTTTATCTTCTACACTCAAGGTGTTCAACGAATTGCTTGTACAGCTTCCCACTTTGCGAGACATTAGGACTTGTCCATCGCTCGTAGCTAATCAACTTCTTCTTTACAGGTCCTACGGACCGCATAAGGTTGCAAGATGGTTGACCCTTTGCGGACAGATAACACTTTGGGCATTTCATGACTTAGGCAATCCCAGCTATGTTCGGAATAGTGGGCATGGTTGCTTCACAACTTAGGCAATTTCAGCTAAGTCTTCGAGAGTGCCGCTAGGGTGTCGCACGGCTTAGGCAAATTAAGCTAAGTCCGTGACAGTATGGTCTCAGAGCAGGCAAGCAATTCAAACGAATAGCGAAGAAGATTCACAATCTCGCCATGGTGAAATATCGTGGTGAATCGAGCAAGATGGGGCAAGCTGGACCCTTGCTCCAAGTAGCCGCAGGTGGGCTGCAAGTGCAAACTCGCTCGTAAACTGTTGTAGCCACTCATGAGGAGCGTGGTAGTGAACAATACGAGCGTGAAGTTGGGTATTCTCCACGAGTGGAGGAGGCATCATTTGGAGCGCCAACCGAGAAAAAAAGTCACAAGGAGAGACTTAAAACGGTGGAAACTCGCCTTGATGTTCTTGCAGCGAGCTTGGAGGAACTCTACCAAGGCCAACGAAGGTTCCTTGGGATAGAGAGCTCGCTAGAAGAAGCTGAATCTTGTATCGAGAAAGTTGAATCCCTTATTGATTAACTGACGGAGGACATCAAAGATTCCGTATGACATCTACACGAAGTTATGATGGAACTCACCGGTAAGGTGATGGTGTTAACAAGGACTCTTGATACGGGAGGTAACAATATGTGCCACCATAAAACTTCAGGGCACCGGAGCCGCATTACTACGGGGGTGCTAGGGATGCTAAAGAGCTTGAAAATTTCTTGTTCGACATGGAACAGTATTTTTGTGCTACAAGGCTAGATTCTGAAGAGACCAAAGTTACTATAGCAACAATGTATCTAAATGGGGATGCAAAACTTTGGCGGTGAACCCGTTGGAAAGAGATCCAGCAAGGCTGATGTCGAGTGGATACATGGGGAGACTTGAAGTGAGAGTTAAGAACTCAGTTCTTGCCCGAGAACACAGAGTTTATCGTAAGAAGGAAACTATGACAACTCCGCCAAAGTACAACAATCCGTGACTATGTGAAATAATTTTCAGCACTAATGCTGGATATACAGGACATATCTAAAAAAGATAAGTTATTCAGCTTCCTTGATGGCTTGAAGCCATGGGCACAACAAGAACTACATCGGAGGAAAGTTACCGATGTAGTCGGGCCAATTGTAGCCGCGGAAAGGCTAACTGGCTTTGTTTCTTAAGAGGATTTGAGAAAGAAGAAACAATCTTTGGGAAATCGCCCAACTAAATACTTTTGAGCAAAGGAGTCTGGGGGCGAACAAAAGAAGAAGAATTCCCACAAGGGACCGAGCTCAAAAGGTAAAGTCCCAAAGTCTGGTGGATGCTTCTTGTGTGGAGGACCGCACATGGTAAGGGAGTGCCCGCAAAAACAGGCACTCAATGTTTTAATGCATCGATTCAGCTCCGTAAGTCAGACAAGGGAAAAGCTATCACCCTTAGTTCGAGCAGTTTTGAATCCAGTAGCGACAGTGAGGCATCACAAGGACCCAGGATGGGAGCAATGCGTTTGTTGAATGCGTTGCAGGGTCAAGCGGGGGAGAACACAAAGGCAAAGCCACCGAAGGAAGGTAGGAAGCAACGAGTTGATGTACATGAACGTCCAGCTTAATGGCTGTACAACCCGTGCAATGGTGGACACGGGCACTACCCACAATTTTATTACCGATCGAGAAGCTAAGCGATTGAGATTAATCTTGGAGAAGAGCCCAAGTCGTATGAAGGCTGTGAACTCGGAGGCCAAGCGGATCTCCGGATGAGCAAAGGGGTCCCCACCAAGATTAGGACATGGAGCGAGAGCACAAACTTGATGGCGGTGCCATGGAACGACTTCCAAGTGATTCTCAGAATGAAGTTTATGCACGTGACGAAGTTTGTGCCAATGCCGTTCCTGAACTTCCTCTGTCTAATGGGAGGCGACGATCCCTGCGTGGTTCTAGTTTCTCGAGAAGAAACCAAGGACCTACAATAAATATCGGCTTTACAATTGAAGAAAGGGGTACGAAAAGGTGAATTAACCTTTGTAGCTGCTATGAAGCTAGAGACATTTGACAGGGAGGCAATTCAAGAACCTGCTTTTGTGGCGAACATCCTGAAGGATTTCTAAGATGTGATGCCAACGGAGTTGCCGAGAACCCTACCACCACGCAGAGGCATGGATCATCAGATTGAGCTAGAGCCGGGAGTTAAGCCTCTAGCAAGACCACCATACTGTTGCCCCTCTAGAGTTGGCAGAATTGAGGAAGCAGTTAGATGAACTGCTAAGTAGTGGTCTCATCCGTAGTTTAAAAGCAACTTTCAGAGCTCCAGTCCTCTTCTAGAAGAAATAAGATGGGAGCCTCCAATTATGCATAGATTCTCGAGCCCTCAACAAGATGATGGTGAAGAACAAGTACCCTATCCCGCTCATCGTAGACTTGTTCTATTAATTGGGCAAGGCAAAGTACTTCTCCAAACTCGACCTTCGGTTGGGGTATTGGCAGGTGAGCATTGCAGAAGGTGATGAGGCGAAGACTACCTGTGTGACCAGGTATGGATAATTCGAGTTATTGGTGATGCCTTTCGGCTTAATCAAGCTCTGACCACATTCTGCACTCTAATGAACCAACTGTTCAAGGAGTATCTGGACAAGTTTATAGTCATCTACTTAGACGATATCGTTATTTATAGCCAAACACATGAGGAGCATGTTAAGCACCTCCGAACAATTTTTAAAGTTCTCAGGGAGAACACCTTGTTCGCGAAAAGGGAAAAGTGATACTTCTCCCAAACGAAGTATGGTTCTATCAAAATGGATAAGTCTAAGGTGCAAGCTATGGCGAACTGGCGAACACCAAAGAAGGTGGCAGAGTTGAGATCCTTCCTTGGGTTCGTCAACTATTATCGGTGCTTCATAGCTGGATATTCGAAGCGCACAGCTCCATTGACGGAGTTGCTAAAGAAGGAGCAGTCCTTGAGATGGTCAGACAAATGTGAGGCGGCATTTCAAGACCTAAAGGTTACTGTTTTGGAGGAACCTGTACTCAGATTACAAGACTATGGAAAGTATTTTAAAGTCCATACAGATGCTTCTGACTTTGCTGGGGGAGTTATTATGCAGGAGGGTCATCCAGTGGCCTAGGAGAGTCGTAAGCTCAACGAGACCGAGCGACGATATCATGTTCATGAGAAGGAGATGACAGCGGTGATCCATTGTCTATGAGTGTGGTGACAGTACCTTCTGGGAGCACCTTTCGTTCTAAGGACAGACAATGTCACATTGAGTTACTTTCAAACTCAAAAGAAACTCTCCCCAAGGCAAGCACGTTGGCAGGACTTTCCTGGTTGAGTTCGACATGGTAATGAAGTATAAGCCCGAAAAAGTAAATATCGTGGCTGATGCATTGAGCCGGAAAGTGGAGCTAGTAAATGCTATACAGTTGGAGGGCGGAGGCCAAGCAAGTCAATTGCACTCCAACTTCCTTTCCAGGATCAGGTATGGACTGTACTGAGATCCTCAGGCAGTAACTCTGATGCAACTCATCAAAGAGGGCAAGGCACGATAATTTTGGGTCCAGAAGGGACTCATCTACACCAAGGGGAACTGTTTTTATGTACCGCGAGCGGATAACTTGAGGCGTGAACTCCTGAAAGAGTGTAACGATTCCCTTTGGGCTGGACATCCGGGTATCCACTGAACAATGGCTCTCATGGAGAGGGCCATCTATTGGCCGACGATGAGGACAGATGTGGAGGAATATGTTCGAACATGCCTTACTTGTCAATAGGACAAGGTAGAGCAGCAAAAGCCAGTTGGACTTTTGGAGCCGCTGCCCGTACCAGAGAGGCCATGGGAGAGTATTTCCTTGGACTTCATATCAAGCTTGCCCACAGTAGGGGGACTTGGATCGATACTCGTGATAGTTGATCGATTTTTGAAGTATGCAACATTCATCACTGCACCCCTACATTGCTCAGCGGAGGAGGCGGCTAAGTTGATGATGAAGAATGTGGTGTAGTATTGGGGAGTCCCACACAACGTCATTAGTGATCGAGATTCTCGGTTCTTGG